>JASANA010009631.1:0-30398 GCA_030248095.1 Ptycholaimellus sp. GST1_10 | reverse complement strand
ACAAGCAGCTGATTACCAACCCCATCTTCGTCTCCATGCATAGGGGCCTTGCCCCTGTATGAAGTGGATGAAATTATTATATAGTGGGTTATACTAACCCAAAAGGTACCTTACTTTAATGACAATTAATTTTGGTCAAAATGTAGTTGGCTCCCAAATTTTGCAGACTTTACCCATTAGATGAAATATAATTTTTTTTTAATTTCAAGTCTAAATTTTTGTCTATTTTTTGAAAACTATCATATGTAGGTGAAATTAAACTGAGGCATATTTTTGTGGTCAATTAATTGCAATGGAGATAGGTAGCAGAGTCAGTTTAAAAATTTTTGCTGCGCATATTTTTTTTAAACATGTTGCCACATTTTACTTTTTTCGGGACCTCAGATTTAAATACTCATTAATATTTTGGCCAGGTGCTCTCTTATCATTAATTATTCCAGTTTTACATTGGACTGACAATAATTTTACAGTGCACAAAGTTCACAATCTAAGATATAAAACTTATTTTTTGCTAAAAAAATTTCATCCACTTCAGTCGCAAGTAGAATTCAAATTAAGCTAAAAAAAATTCCCCCTACTTCAATCGTAGGTAAAATATAGATAAGAGATACTTTTTGGGTTAGTATAACCCACTATATAATAATTACCCTACATGGAGAAAAACAATCATTTTCAAAGGGCATTTACTATACAAAAGTGACCTCTCTTCCCCAGAATTAAAAATGTCTTTAGTCAAAAGTCAACCAAAAATATCTTAACTACTGGGGTATGTTCCAATAGTAGTACTTTTATTTCTTTGTCTTTTGATTTTTTTGACTTTTGAGTTTTGTTCAACAAATACACTAGGCGTTTGCTCTCTCAGCATAGAATATCCACCTCTCCGTTTCCTAGGCACTCATCGAATCACACCAAGTCCCTTCACCACCTGTACACCCAGCTTCTGCAACCAGCCAACCTCAGTGTTAACTACAACCCAGAGCAATAACGGATGACCATACACTTTCCACTTTCTTTTATGCATGTACTGCGATATCTATTCCTTCATGGAATGCCATGCCACTTCTTCTTTTTCAGCAGTTGAGGTTCCTTCCTTTTCTCTTGCTTGTCAACAAAATGACCTTTAACTGTATCAACTAACTTTAAAATGTATTAGACAGTACGTAGTACGTATTAGACAGATTCGGATATTAGATTGATAGGATAAGTGTTAGCAATTCCACGAAATGGCAACATGGGATCATAGGCTAGCATCATTTCATTACAGGACCTTAAGATACAAAATGAATATAAGTCAGTTATTCTAAAAGCGAAAAGATAGATCACAGAAAATTGAAAAAATAATTTATTTATTATAATTGTTTGAAAGATCTTAATATTCAATACGATAGAATATCGCAAAATATTTTAGGTTTAAAGGATGTTTATGAAAGGTCAGAGGAAAATGCTGGATTCCTATTTCCAGGGTTGCTTTGTCTGTGGGGTCAGTTAAATGTTCACCGCTTCTCTTGATATCTGCACTATTGGGAAGAAATTGATCAATAAGGGCATCCATGTATGTCGACTTTGGACTATGGACTTTGGTGCTATCATTTTGCGTTGCTGATAAATTTTCTTTGCTTGGTTGATTATTTAATAGTGGGTCCATGTACTGCGAGTTCATTGTGTTTTTGTGCTTATTTATTGAGCTTGACAAATTAAGAATTTCTTGTTCACTGTCAATTCCATCTTGTGTATTATCAGTCTCAGCTGGCGATTTCAGTAAATGTGAAGGGATTTTCATCGTGGATTTCGCCGAAGTGATTAGAGGTATGCTAGTTTGTTCTCTTGCATTTTCTGATTTCAGAATTGGAATTATTTTCAATTGCCTTCCTTTTTTGGTTTGAACGCATGAAAAATCAGGATACCATGACTGCACCGCTTAGATTTACCTTGATTTTGCAATTTATTTGTTTTCAATGTAGTAAAGTGGTGGAATGATATTAATGGTTTTAGTTTTATTGATAATTGGCTTTTTACGAATGCAGTTGCCCATAATGATTTCTGATTCATATCATATCATTAGGAGAATTGGTAAGTAAATTGCTTGGTTTGATGAATATTAACATACAAAGACGGTAATCACATCAAGGGTTGCAAAAAGCAAGGGTTGCAAAATTCATGAGTTGCAACTGAGCAGCAATCATAGTGGTGTCCTGAAAAAAAGAGGGGAAAAGAGCAGCTGCAGCATTAGAGCAGTAAACTGTAAAGCAAACGTAAACAGTAAATCAACCGTGCGAACATTCATGTTTCTCTGGGGGAAAACATCCATTGGCTGAGCTTTGCCGGGGGAGATGAGATAGCATTTGTGAAGCAGGATAAAATGGTGTGTAGTGCAGTGAAGTCTTCAGCCCCACGTGTGTCTTAAAGGGAAAACACCATGGCTTGACACCATCACCGATTCCGCTCATTATTTTTTTAATGATAGCGGTTGAACTGCTTAGCTTGCAAGGGTATAGCGTTTTGGCTGTAAGATTTCCATTCCGGAGTTAAAAATTCCGAAATTTTCCTATGCTACAACATGGGGCATGGCTCAAAAAGGCACAAAAAAATTCATTAAAAAAATTTTCAGTTGGGGCAACACTGGGTAACACAAGGTTGGGTATATTTTGATGTGAGACATCGATTTAGGTCAGAAAACGGAGTCAAAAATGACCGCGCCGAACCGCGTGACCCAAAAACCGACCAAAAATTGAAAAAGTTGACACTAGGCATAACTCATGCATTGACACTAGAAAAAGATCATAACTCCTGCTTTAGTATGATTCGACCATGGTTGGAACCGTCTTGACAAGCTCTAAAACTTTGGCCTACAGACACAAGCTCTTAATACAAGTTATGAATGAGTATTCAGAAAAACGTTTATAAACACGATTTTATGGCTAATTGTGATGGGGTAAAACTTATCTATAGAGGTCGCGGCGCTCCGCGGTCTATAGAGGTTACTCAACTTTTGTCCTCATATATATATATATATGTATATATATATATATATTTATATCTGCAAGTGCTGGGCACGGGCGAATTCTCAACGGATCTGGACATACTTTTTTTTTCCTGAAAGCTATAATGTGCCGCTTGGATCCTGGGGGGGTGGAGCTGGTGCCGGACCATTAGAAATATTACTTTCCTGAGTAGGAAAAAGTTTTTCCCGAAAATTACCAATTTCCTCTGTAGCATCTGAACCGCTGAGAATTAAACAGAACACTTGAGTTTTTTTGTTCACAAGTCGTATATAACGATTCCAAATCTGTGCTTACTTTTGAAAATGGTTGAGAAACCACATACTTGCCCTCTTGAGTGACGAACTTTCATGCATGACAATAGCATCAACAATTAGTAGCAGCTGAACGGCTGATAATTGAACAGAACACTTGAGTTTTTTGTTCACATGTCGTATATAGCGATTCCAAATCTGTGCTTAATTTTGAAAATGGTTGTGAAACCACAGACTTGCCCTCTTGAGTGACAAACTTTCATGCATGACAATAGCATCAATAATTAGTAGCAGCTGAACGGCTGATATTTGAACAGAAGACTTTGGTTTTTTGATTCACAAGTCATATATAACGATTCCAAATCTGTGCTTACTTTTGAAAAAGGTTGAGAAACCACAGACTTTTCCTTTTGAGATGCAATGTTCACCCTCACAGCAGAAATTTTCCTTAATTTATGGATTTTGCTACATGTGAAGGTGTAAGCGCTCCGCGGTCACCTATTGCGCTTTGCGCCATATACTTGTTTAAAATTAATTTAGACATATGTTAATGTTCATGGGTCAATTTTGTGGCTTACAATTCAAAAATCAGGCTTTCAATTACATAAAAAAATTTTAAGATAGACCTCAAAATTTTAACCCGTTTAACCAGTCCATTTTAACCAGTTTTCAGGCTGCACGCGCCACAGAACATCGATTTTGCTCATTTTTTTGGTTTAATTTTTGATTTTACTAATTTGCTGCCACTGTTAAGCGGAGAAACGAGGAAATTCAAAATTAAATTTTTAATGATTTTTTTGCACTTTGCCCTATGCTATAACACATGAAAGTTTGGAATTTTTTTCTAAAAATTTTCAGTCGAGACTGAAAAAACTGAGTATGCTTGCAAGATATACTATCCCAGACGAATATATTTTGCCCATTAAAGCCAGATTTCAGGATGGTGTAAATTAGGTCTTTGTCCTTTAAACAACGTTATTTTCTCAATACAACGTTATTTTTTACATCGACATATCGTCGTCTTCCTCCGATTTATTTTTGACCGCGGAGCGGTCCAAAGGGCCGCTCCGCGGTCTATAGAGGTTACTCAACTTTTGTCCTCATATATATATATATATATATATACGTATATGTTTCTGGAAATGCTGGCCCCGGGCGAATTCTCAACGGATTTGGACAAACTTTTTTTTTCCTGAAAGGTAATGCTATTTTAGGAAGATCTGGAGGGGTAGACCCGGAATTTGAGCATTTGAAACATTACTTTTTTGGGTAGAAAGGTTGAAAAATGGGGTATGCTGTAAAAGGCTTAATTCTCAACGGATTTTGACAAAGTTTTTTTTTCCTGAAAGGTAATAATATTTTAGGAAGATGTGGAGGGGTGGAACTGGTCCTGTAGCATTTGAAACATTACTTTTTTGGGTAGAAAGTTTGAAAAATGGGGTATGTTGAGAAATGGCGAATTCTTAACGGATTTGGACAAGCTTTTTTTGCTGAAAGGTAACCTCATTCTAGGAAGATCTGGAGGGGTGGAACTGGTCTCGGAGCAATGTGGGGGGTGTTTTTTGGGGGGGGTGTGGGGGGTTTTGGGGGGGGGGGGGGGGGGGGGCGGGTGTTGTTGGTCCTCCTTTGCGCCTTTTTTTTTTTTCTGCGTGCTATGTTGTTTTTGTTGCGGTATTGGTTTGTTTGACTCCTCTGTGACGTTTCCCAAGCCGGTTTCGTCGGCCTATGTCGATGAGGCGGGCGGAAGGGAGGCCGGGTTCAGTTTGTGGTATTGATTGTCCCCCGAGATGCCCTAACCTGTTTCCGCTCTGCGGCCCTTCCCTTTCCGGTGACGATGAAAGAGAATCTGGCTAAGTTACTGCTGTATTACACCACAGCGTTTGGTAAAGCAGAGAGCTGATTAGCTTATCTGTACCTCGACCGACCACCTCTACATAGCTACTACAATGCCCGGCACCGCTTCCGCCAACTTCCGCTTCCACAACAACTTCCGGCCTTTGGACTTTGCCGCCTTCTACCAGCAGCGATCGAGCCAAAAGCCCCAGTCACCGATCTACAGAGCCAGGACAGCGAATCAAGCCCAGCCTTCAATGCCGGATTTCGCTTCGCTGCCAGACAGGACACCCTGCAGCCCCAGAACTTCACTCAGCCAGAGCCGGCCTCATGAACTTCTATGCGGCAGCAACTGCGACTACGCTGCATGGAATTGAAAATTGACTTTTAAGTCTCTTTTCAATGTCCGTTCTTCATCAGCAACATCGCAGTGCCAAGTTTCCAGTCTTCGCCTTTTTTGGGCAGCAGCCAGGAAACTCTGACGTCACACGGCACACTTGCTACCATAATCCGCTGCCACGAAGGGTCTTGAAGCAAACTGAAAAGTTCTCTTCAAACAGCATCTCCCTTCAATGATTTCATTCTATCCTTGCGGATTTTATGAAATCATTGAACGCCGACAATCGAGACAATGTTCAACTTCACATCAGAGCATTGAAAATTAACTGAAAAGTTTCTTTTCATGCTGACGTCATCAGCGTCGTCTTCAGAATTTCATCATCCTGAAAGGGATTTTGAATATTCTCTGCAGCTGACAGCTACCAGCATCGATCCGTCTTCGATGCCAGACTTTGAAATTGGCCATTGTCAATTGTCAAAGATCTTCGCTGCCAGCGCCAGTCCATGTCGGCATGGATGCAACTCCACTGCTTGGGCATCGAAAACCAACTGCAAAGTTGTTTTCATGCCGTCTATGCAAGCATCGTCGATGACAATTTCATTATCCTTGGATGGATCTTGAAATTGCCTGCAGCCACCAGCGAACCGCACATTCGCTGCCCAAGTTCGAAAATTGGCTCCGGTCAGTTTTCAAACTCCTGGCCTCTGCTGCAACCACGCCGGCCAGCCAGACCAGCTATCCAGCAAAAGCAACGTTTACGCTGCTAGAGTTTTGGGACCGTCTCTGACAATTCTCAAAACTCCCTGCTGCCTGCTGCAACCTCGCCAGCCCACATGTTTATGAATCCTTGCAGATTTATAAACTTTCGAGCATCGCTGAAGAAAAGCCCGGCCAGCTTCAGAGTCAATTGCCATCCTTCGACATTGCTTCATTTGCGGATCTTTATGATCAAGTAAATGCCAAAAAGCAACGCTGAATGACAATGGCCAAAATGACTCAAGAGCGGTCTCTGCTTTCTGCGCGGATGACTACTTGGCCGGGCACAGCCTAGTGGACTACCTCCACTGCTGCTTCTATGGCCTCCCAGTCTTCCACGACCTCAGCCTGCTCACCTGCGGCCAGAAGGACCGCTTCGAGGACGGCGCCAGCTACGAGCACTACACCTCCAAGGCCTACTTCCCCTGCACCTACCTCTGCCAATGCACATCGGAAGATTGTGCTAATGACCTGCCCACTCCCCCTCCTTCTGCCCGCCGTTGAAGATAGCATCAATTCCGGACAAAGTCTGCCACTTTCGCTATGGCTTCCTGGAGCACCACAACCGCGTCCAGATCTCTAAGGACTGCAACCAGTGCAGCATGCTGGACGGCTTTGACTGCGGCCTATGCCACTCCCAGCCTGACAGCAACTACACTGGGCCACTCCAGGACTCCGTTCCGATCGACGCCGACTATGGCTTGTTGCCCATACTCTGCTCCAGCATCAAGCCATGCAAGTCCAGCATATCTGCCTTCTTCAACCTCGGCAACTACATGGACACCGTCAGCGCCATGCAGCTCTGCCCATTGGAAGATGCCTTCACCCAGTTCCTCAATAGGGCCTCCAACCCCGCCCTCCTCCTTGCTGCGTCCCCAGAGGTCGGTGGTGTACAAGGCCTACGGAAACCTGGGCGGCTTCCACAACCACTTCTGCAGCTTCATGACCGCGTACGCCATCATGCAGTTCGCCTCCTGGAAGACGTCCTCCGCAGACCTTTTAAGGTCTCCTGCCCTGCCCCCTTCCCCTTACTCCGCCCAGCAGTAAGAGGTCGGTGGTGTACAAGGCCGACGGGAACATGGATGGCTTCCTGACTGGTTTCTGCCAGTCCGCCGGCGAATGGGCCACTTCGATCCCATTGCCACCTCCTAGACTTTGCACTATCTGCGAAGATATGCAAACTCTATCCATGCTTCTTTTGACAAATCCAAAATGGGCAAAGAGACGCTAAACAAAGTTTGCGTAACTCAAAAGGCCTATTTTGGAGCGGCATTCTGGAAGCGCGGCCACGCTCCTCCGCCTCAACTCCGCCCACTCTCTACCCAGCCACGGGAGCCTCCTCTGGACTGGCCTTCTGAGAGCAGCTTCCTGGAGTTCAGCTCAATACGGCGAAGAACTTAAGAAACCATGCTGACAAGGCATTGGCAATCGCTCACTGTCATCCCAAGCAGCATCGCTTTCTACCTCTGTCAACCTGAGCTGTGGAAAATCATCGCAGCCAAAACAGAGAGAGACCAGCCCATGTCATCCCGAGCTGCATCAATCTTCGCCACTGTAAACCCGAGCAAATTGGCTCTATCATCCCGAGCTGCATTCAATTCTTCGCAGCTCCACAGCTACAATTTGCTCCGCATCATCCCAAGCTGAATCAATCCACGACACTGTCAACCCGAGCAAATCGCCTCCTGTCATCCCGAGCTGCGTCATTCTCTCCGCAGTAACAGTAGAGACAATTTGCTCAGTGTCATCCCGAGCTGCGGCAAGTTGAGACGACTGTCATCCCGAGCTGCGTAACTTCAGCGCACCTCTCAGAACAGCCTCAATCAACATTGCAAGAAGCGAGCAGAAAGTAATACTTTCTGAAATTGACGGCCATCGGCCTGTCTTCGATGCCTCAAAGAGCCTCCTACAAAGGCTCTCTGCAATCCTCCAAGCGGCCCAGCTGCAACAAGAAGCCCTTGCCCTGCTTCTTCCACATGGCCGCCTTGAACAACGTCCGCATCCCCTACACCTCTCTACCCCCCTCCATCCTCAATTGCGATAGGCGTTTAAGCTTGCCCTGCTTAACGCTCCGCCTTTCGCATCAACGGCAAATGCATCCCCTCTTCTGCCTTTAATTGGCCTGGGCCTCCAAAACTCCGTTCACGGTGCACAAATCACCTTGCTCACTCACTTTTCCGCCGCCAGCCGAGAAGGAAGAGTACCCTGGACGGGAACCTGGACAAACTGGCCAAGGTTGAGCGGATCATTGGACAGAAGACCAGCGCCCGCATCGCCGCCATCAACGTCATCACCAATGACACCTCAAACCTCCCTCTTCAATCCTTATCTGGAGGGGAGCCGAAGACTAGCTTCTATTGCCGCTCCGAGATCATTGTATTTCGCGGCACCGGAGTAGCTGCAAGTCTTCACAGCACCTTCTCTCTACCCCAGCCTTCTAACCTGTGCGCTCTGCCCGGCCAAGCATGCCTAGCTGGGCATCTCCGAGATGCAGAGCCTCTCCAGCCAGCGCCTCTGGGACAGCGCACAGATGGACGCTGACATTCTCCTACCCCCTCTCACCCTGCCCATCTATACCTCCAAGCATCCCTTTGCAGAGCAAGAGAAACGCCTCAGCTGCTCCTGCAAACGCCGCTTGGCCAACGTACAGATGGACGCTGATGGACCTGCTAAGTCTCCCATCACCTCCACTCCTACGCCTATTGCAACCCTCAAACACTGTTCCATTTTGACATAGCCAAGGTCGCCAAGCTGAACGCCTGGAGCTTCTAGCATGTCTGCGACAGGCACGGCCTCAACCAGCTCTACCTTGGCAGCGGATAGATGAACAGTCCGATTGCGTACCTTCATCCTACCCTCTGCCTCCTTCTTAGAGGCCTTGGATGGAGCGGCATCGAAAAGCGCCTTCAAGACTTCGCCGTCTTTGGCCTGAAAGCAGGGCAAGAACGCCTCCGCCCAGCCCCAGTCAGCGGAGCTAATCAGCCCTGCCTTTCAAGTCAACGCCGAACGGGAACATTAAAGTTTAACTTTAATGAAATATTCAGTGGAAATTCGACACTTCTATTATCCTAAAGATGGATAAAAGAAGAAGTCTCAAGAACTTCGGTTCTACGGCGTCTGACTAAGATTTGCCGGCCCTCTAAACAGTGCAAATCTGCAAGGACTGAGGCTTCAAGGCCTCCGCCTACGGCTTCGGCTCTGGCTTCCAGGCCTCCACCCTCCACAAGACACCCATTGACCACCACTCATTCATTGCCAATCAACCAATTGCCCAGAATGATGCGTCAATGATCCTCAATGGCCAACACATTTCCTCCCAGCTTTTCAGCTACCGAAATGCGTCTGGCATGGGCCTCCAGCCAACTTCTACTCAGCCTTGTTCATCAAGCTCGGCGGCATCTGGATCACCCTCAACTGCAACATGAACAAGGCACTGGCCTCCGGCCACTCAAGGACGGCCTGATTTGGCAGGCACTGGCCTCCGGCCACCCAATGACGGCCTGAACTGGCAGGCATAGGCCTACGGCCACTAGGAGTTCAGACTGTCCCTGCACTCCCGCTCCAGCAGCCTTCCTCTGTGGACTCCGACTGCAGATGGAAAGTGCCAAACAGCAGCAACTCAATCAAGTCAATCTGTCCCTGCAGTTCCCCCTCAGCAGCCTTCCTCTGTGGACTCCGACTGCGGGTGGGAATTGGCAAACAGCGTGACTCAACCTTCAAGGGTCAACCCCCCTCATCTCTAGCAGCCTTCCTCTGTGGACTCCAACTGCAGACTTGAGGATGACCACAACGCCGCATCTGCACTTCGCATTTCTTTCACAGCAGCCTTCCTCTGTGGACTCCGACTGTGGATTGAACCGTGAACTCAGATGCCAGCGGAAAGCCCCGTCTAAGAGCTATTAGGAGCCAGCGGGCAACAACTACTCGGCCTCTTGCTACTCAATCCGTTGCCCTTATGGGGGGGAGGCGGAACAACTGCAAGGGCATGCCCTGCCCACCCTCTCCCGCATTGCTGAGGAAGCGGGAGAGAAGCAGGTTTCAAGGCAGGGGCAGCCGACATGGGAGCGGCTGCCACGTGAGGGAGCTGGCAAAGCACCCTCATTCTTACTCACTTCGGGCAGTAGGCCCACCTTGTTACTCTGCAAGGCCTAAAATGCCTTTGCCACCTCGCGCCATCGACGGATGGGAGGAGGATGCAGAGGAGAGCGAATTTGTCTTATGGGACTCTGAGCTGATGAGCACAGAATTCGTGACCGCGCAGGCCTACTAGGAGGCAAATGACAGTGCCCAGCCTACCAGGCGGCTGGTATCAACGCGGGAAGGAGTACGGAACACAAAAACCTCAGCCTCCGTCGAACTCCGCCAGGGGATGATTCGACAAGTGCAGACTACGAGGAGTCTGCTTAGCAGCCAAATTGGTGGCTGATCTCGTCAGTGCGGGCCATTAGGAGCCTGCCTTGCAGCCAAACTGGTGGCTGACTGGACGAGCGCAGACTACTAGGAGTCTGTTTAGCAGCCGACTACGCGGCTGATCTTGTCAGTGTGGGCCATTAGGAGCCTGCCTTGCAGCCGAACTGGCGGCTGACTGGACGAGCGCAGACTACTGGGAGTCTGTTTAGCAGCCGACTACGCGGCTGATCTCGTCAGTGTGGGCCATTAGGAGCCTGCCTTGCAGCCAAACTGGCGGCTGACTGGGCGAGCGCAGACCACTAGGAGTCTGCTTAGCAGCTGACTACGTGGCTGATCTCGTCAGTGTGGGCCATCAGGAGCCCGCCTTGCAGCCAAACTGGCGGCTGACTGGACGAGTGCAGACTACAAGGAGTCTGCTTAGCAGCTGACTAGGCGGCTGATTTTGTCGAGTGCGGACTACTCCGAGTCTGCCTCACAGCCAATGGCGGCTGACCTCGATGAGCGCGGGCTACTACGAGTCCGCTTCGCAGCCAGACAAGTGGCTGATTCCAGCAGTGCGGACTACTACAAATCCGCTTAGCAGCCAAACTTGCGACTGATTCGAGTAGAGCGGACGATGAATCATCCGCTACGAAAACCGACAACACTGCTTCAAGAACAGAAACTCATCAAGAGCCCTTGGAGTGCTGCATTGCGACTGTTTCAAATAGTTCGTGGAATGCATGGCGGTGGACTTTAGCTAGCGGGAATTGGCTAAAACCACTGCGCCAATTTGCCGCCTACACAAGCCCTCTGCCTACTATTTGTCACCGGGTGAAAAACAGCCCCTCAACAGGCACCCCTGCGCTGCACACTCCACCCCTCAGCGCCACACACACACCTCCCCTGCAAAACACCCCCCGCTCCAGCCAGCAAGAACCTGCTCCCCCAGTCTTTGTAAGAAGGGCGGCAAGAAGAGAGGGCGGACTAATTGCTCCCCCCTCCACTCCCCCCTCCGCAGGCCTATGTTTTTTGGCGCAAGCTCTGAAAAAGCGGCCCCCAGAGAGCGCAAACAATGGGAGATTAATGGTCCTCCTTACAACCACACCCTACTCCCTGTGCCTCTCTCCAGAAAAAAGCGGCCTCTAAGGGATAGCAAGTGCTGATGACGGATGACTCCACCCTGCCACCACCCCCCGCCTTTTGCCCCCTCGCAAAAAGCGGCTTCCCAATCGCCCCAGTGCCTCAGAGCCAGGATCGTTAACGATCCCCCTTTCTCCACCTAATGGCCCTCTCCATCAGCTTTACACTCCCTTCTTCCACATGCACTGGCTGAGCCAGACCGGAGCTCCTAATGGTGATAAATGCAACCAAAGTTTTCCATTAGTGCTCCAGAGGGACAGGCCTCCGCCAGGCCTGCTTTGGCCCCCCACACCCACAGGAGCTCGGAAATGCTTCCCCTTCATCACCATTAGCCCCGCCCCCAATGCGGGGGGAGGATCGGCGGTACCCCGCATCGTCAACTCTTCCGCCAGATCATTCCCCAACCAAGGCCCCCCCCACCCCCATCAGATTGACTTCCCAGCTTCTTGGACTTAGTCCGTTCACTCAGCTAGCAACAGCCCAGTCCAAACAACCATTCAACATCACCGCCATTGACAGCCACGAGACAGCAGCCACACCCTCCTCCAGCGCCATGCTCTCAAGGAACTTCTGGCACCCACCGGGACAAGAGGAACGCTTTGTCAAAAGGCCACCCACTCCGCCACCGGCAATGCAAGCTCTACTTCCACCACCTGTCACCGCCCACTCACAAGACCATGTCTGCCTCCCCAACCTGCGCTTCAACTACGACCTCAGGAAACGAGCGGCTAAGGGAGGACGCTGGGTCGAGATGGTGCCGATCGTCGAACGGGTGGAAGAAACGGGAGAGGACCGAGGAAAGGACACATGGACCCGATTGTGGAGAGTCCTGAACATAGACCCGATCAGCCCGAACGTCCTTCGCAGCCTCTCCGGCGGATTTCCCTGTGACCTTCACGTCCCCCATCATCTACTCATGGGGACACTGGATCTCCAGAGGGCAGTAGGGCCACGAACTTCGAATCGGGAAGCACGAAGCTGGGAAGACACGAGAACACAAAGACACTGTCTCTCATTCGTTCACTTCCAAGTCGCAACCAGGAAGGAGGTGTTCCAGCTACCCTACTTAACGAAGACACTGCGGATCCTAGATGTCACCAATTGGTTGGACAGCCTTAAGAATTTCTTTCGGCATCTGCTGCCATTCTTCAATGCAGCCGAAGCTCTGGAGGAGCTTAGATTAGGACAATGAAGCCCAAGATATGGAATGCCCTGCCAGACACCATCACCCGTCTCTTGTACTTCCAAGGATCGCTGGGAAAACTTCCGAAGATCCGCCTCAGAGTCATCCACTGTTGGGAGCTGTCGGAAGTCACCCTGGAATACGTCGCACCCAATTTGGAAGAGCTACGTCTCCATGGAGGGCAAGGGATGGACCCCTCATCAGAACAATGGCTTCATTTCCAGCAACTGCCACAACTCCACCGACTCCGTCTCCAAGTCAGGAGCGATCGGAACTCATTCCGCCAGATCGAATGGAACACTCCACTCCCACAACTCCGACACCTGGCATTCGAAAGGACGGACAAGATAAGGACCCTGAACTTGAAGGAACTGGCACCGAACCTGGTCTCCGTTGAACTTCCCTGGGTGCAACTACCAGACCTGGCCGAGCCCTCCTTCTGGGACCTGCTTCCGTCGGAGCTGGAAGTACTTCGGATAGAGGACTTTGCTGGTTTTGCTCCAGTCTCTGGATGCTGCCCGCTGAAGAGGCTCCGACTCCTGGAGTTGGGCGACACGCATGATGAACTGCCTGTTCTGACACCGGCAGTGACAACGGTTCGACTCTACAACATGCTGCCGGAACTCCCTTCGATGGTGTCTAAGCTCAAACTGCACTGCAAGTTCCAAGAGGATTTCTCGAGGATGGAGAGGCTGCTTCGTAGCTTACCCAACTTGAAGTCCTTAGTGCTCTACGATGGCTCATGGGATGGAGAAATGGAAGAGGATTACTCTGCCCTGTTCTCACAGCTCACCTCCGTCACCCACTTCAAGACCGACTTTCACACTTTCCGGATGGTTTTCATTCCCGAGAGCCTCCCACTGGACGACGGATTTCCCATGCCCCGAGGAAAACTCCTGCCTCCAAACCTCAAGGTGCTGCAACTCGAACACATCGGTCCGTTTGGACAGGGACTCGCATGGAGCAACAACTCGAGCTCCCCATGTCAGGACATCGGCGGAGCCCGGTTGGTGAGGATCCTGCGGACGATGGCGACGGTGAAGTTTCCCTTCACGTTGGAAATGAACCAATGAGTCCCTCTCGACCGGATGGCGCACATCCTCCGACAAGCGCACCGGGAGCGTCCGACGGACTTGGTCATCAAACAATTTGTCCTGCCCAAGCATTACAATTGCTACATTTTCTCTCGGAGACTCAAAAAGGCTAACTGACAGTCTGAGCCATCAGAGGAGGCACGAATGCCGTCACCAACCCGGGACTGGAGGAGATTGACTGGATTCCCCAATTCCGGCTGTTCCCTCCCCTCCCTTGCACTCAACCTCCTTGGCCCACCCGTCATCACCTTCTTCTCCTTCTCCGCCTCCTCTTTCCGTATTCTATTGGGAAAACGACTCGCTTCCTGCACCTGTCTACTCACCGAAAGACGCCGAAGCTGTAAAGGACGCTATTGGACAAGCAACGCGGAAATGCAAAAAGAAAAAGGGGGCAACAGTGCATGACACTACAATCAGGACAGCTTGGCTGAGAACTGCGCGGCCAAGTCTCCTATGGAACCCCCAGCATGGATGACTCGTGCTTCGTGACACTCTCACGAACTAGTGACACAAACTAAGACATGAGCCTGTTGTAGCTGGAAGTGCTTAGTGACCGGAGACGAATCCAGACAAGCTACCGTCACCACACAGCCAGATCCAACATGCCTGCTCTACCACCCAACTCAGCCTCCCAGTGCTACCAATGCCGGAAAGTCTTCGACCCTGTCAACCCTCTGGCCTGCGATCGATGCGGAAGAGATCAGTGTCCCACTTGCGCGCAAGAAGACCTTAGCCTACTCTTTGGAACAAGGGATGCGACACGAGTCATGACGCTCTGTCACCATCTGATAGATAGGAGCCCCGCCTCCTACCAGTGTCCGGACTGTGCCCCCAGAGACCACGCAGCATTGTGTTCCGCTGTAGAACAGCTCGTCGCGCAAGGAGCCTTCCACTCGACCAACCTAGCCATCTTGCTCGGTAACGAGGAGAACAACGAGCGCAAGAGGCAGTTCTTGGCAATCTGCAACCTGCTCTACCAGGATGCTTGCGCTCGATTGGGTTATCACGGCAGTCATCCTCCACCGGACGTCGTCGCAATCCAAGCTGAGGCGAACGACGCCTGCCACATGGACACAAGTTCCAATCACAGCAATGGGACTCCCGTCGCTCCATTGGAAGGCTTACTGTCTGATAATCGGACCGACGATCAACCATGGCCCGACCCACCGGCACCCATGCGTCAGGCATACATCAATTGGAGTCATATGTTGCAAGCCATCACCCAGATGGAAGTGCAACTTGACAACCTCTCCACAGACGACCCGCAACGTCCAGAACTCCAGCGGCACTATCAAGGATTACTCTTCACTTGGCGTCAATTACAAGCAATCGCTGAGGAGATGGCGGCTGCCAACGGGATCACAGGCTTCATTCTTCCGACGAATAGGTGGCTGGGGGAGAATGGACAGTACTCGTCATCACAACTGTCGTACCCGATACCGACTGTTCCCCCCATCCCACACCCGCCATTGCTTCTCTCCACGCATCCACCACCGAATCCAAACCCTCAACAAGGACTCCCCCAAGTCCAACCACTAGGAGCACTGACAATGACCCTACGACAGCCATGGCTTCACCCTCAGACTCCCGGAGCCATGTATATGATGGGTAACCAGCCGTCGATAGGTCACAGGTCTACGGTGGACTCCAGGGCAGTAGAGGGAGAAACAGTGCCAACGTTGGGACTGCCAACCCCAGCCTACAGCGAAGTGCCCATCAGAGCACTCACCTTTCCACAAGTACCTCCAAGCTATAACGAGAGCATCCGAGGAATCCAGGATCAAGTACTACCCAACCCAGGAATCACACTCCGCCTGCAAGGACCTGGAAATCTTGTCCTTGTACATCCGCCCCCCGTAACTTGCAGCACTCAACCACCCACCCAGGACCATCATACCACACCCGGCCTACCCGTCACCACCGAGAGGAGCCTCTCCTCTACATCAGTGCCCACCAGTACAGCTGAGAGTGCTGGACAATCTAAGACGGTCCTTTCAACAATACAACTCCCCCTTTTTAGTTGCAGAGCCAGATGACTCAATGACCAACGTCCTTCATCAATTGCCTCAACAGACACTTGGTCTGCCCTCCTACCAAAGAGCCCTTATGTGTCCAAGGGCGGCTCCCATGCCTCCACACTATGAAGGAGAAGCCATAAGAACTCACACCCTCATGGAGCATCTACGCCCAGGGACATTCGACAACCTGATAGCCCAACAACAGGCAACCGTGGGAGAGATGAACGGAAATCATTGGCACGAGAACAGGACGCCAGACGGGCCGGTAGGACGTCAGCTGCTGGGACAACTACGTTCAACATCAACAAATCCGGAGGAGGAACTAGATCAATGTTCCCGGAGAGCCGCGACCAAACCGCGAGGTTTGAGCCCGAGGGGCCGCGCGCAAGACCCATTCTGGAGGACACGGGTGCCCGAAATGAATCGCGCCCCCCGACCGTCAGGACCAAGGCCCAATTACCAAAGTGTGCTGACCGACCATCACAGAGCTGTCAGCCAACAACAACCCCCCATCTTTCGGGAAGACGCGGCGGTGGGATTTGCTCGGGGCGTATTCATCCCAGCAGCTCCACGGCCCAGGCACCCCTCGTCCAAGGAAGTCATGGCCGATTTCCTACGTGCAGAATCCACGGGCATGGCCCTCTCATACCCGGACCGTGGAGTAGCCGGATTCCAACCAGGAGCAGGGAGACGCTCAGAAAGACCACCTTCCGTGGGTCCTGCCCGGCCAGCGGAAAGAGCAGTCCGGGACCCCATCACATGGCCACGTTCAGCTACGGCTCAGATGGAACAGAACCAACAAGCGCCGGAAGCCGGATTGGATTCTCATGTGCTCGTACTACCTGAGCATAGGACAAGAATACCGGCATGCTCTCGAGAGTGCCTAGGACCCAACCCCGAGGTCAGGCGGATGTCCGAGACTCCCGCTCGCCCACCACGCCGTGTGGATAACTACCTCTCGGCCCGCCGGCAGGATGACAGTACCCGAGCCTGTCCGGACGACAACAGTGCCTATCCAAGTAGTCCAGACCAACCTCGCCCACGAAGCATATCACCGCTCATTAGTGCGACATTCACCCACGTGCCTCACTCCAACGCCACGGATGTTCGATGCAATTCAAGCGCCAGCGAAGAGGATCACTGGCGGTCAGGGCACACTCCAGACCTAGCGTTGGACAGCAGTGGCCACGAGACACGGTCACAGCACAGAGCGACACTCTCGACAATAGAGGCAATCCCATCATGCTCACCTTCCCGGCGCTACTCTACTCAGATGACTGGATGGAAAACATAGACATGCACTGCATCCTCGACTCCGGATCCCAGATGACCATCATCTCCAACCGGATCGCTAGACCACTGGAGACACGAGAGGTGAAAAGAATCAGCACCAGAAGTTTCGGATGCAGAGAACAGCATAAGATCAAGATGCGGAAAGTCAGGCTCAACGTCCTAACGCCCAGTGGGTTCGAGTTCAGCATGGAGGCATGGACTCCGGATGGCGAGATCTGCCCCCCTCTCCTCCTGGAACCACCACTTCCAGAGGAGGACTGGGACCGAATCCACAACAGACATCCCAACCTGCTGAACATGCCCCTCAGAGAACGAGACGGGAGATGGAAGTTGACATCCTCTTTGGACAGAACGTCTTGTCTTTCGTCCTCACCAGCACTGTGCCACGAAGCTTCATGATCCGTCCAGGCCTCTTCATCTTCCCTAGTCCCTTCGGCTCCTTCCTAATGGGGAACGCAACTTCGCCATTCACGATCAGAGAAGACCATCACCAGAGGAGTACCGTCCTGATGAATGGAAAAACGGAGCGTATAAGAAAGGACGAGGAGAGTGACGGACCAGGACCGCGGAAGAGACACTGCTCAAGCATCGAGCATGTAATTGTCCCTCCCCTCACTCGCCGACAGCTGAGAGAGATCTTGGACAACCGGTTTGATCCCCTCGCCAAACACGGGGCGTCGAGGGAGAAGCTGACGGTTCTGGAGCGAGACCTGAATCGACGCCGTTACCAACTTGATGAGGAGATCTATGAGCCCTTACACCGTTTCGTCTGGGCTGAGCTGGTGAAAGCTAGGGAACAGCTGGAATGAGGAAACGTTGGAGGGAACCGCACGCATCACTCGTTTGTCGATCAGGGTGGACCTGAGGACATGCTCCAAGATGATGTCGCGACAGGACCCTCGTCAAGCATGCTCATGATGGGAGTAGACTGGAGCAAGATCGAGACAGACTTCTCGATTGCCGACCTCATGAGTGACGACGATCTGGGCCGGATGATCCAGGAACTGAGCTTAGGAGAAGCGATAGGAGAGTGGCCAGCAGTAACCCTTCCGGGACCAGTCCAGGGGAAGGAGAAGGAAAGAACCATCGCGGAAACCGAGCTCCTGAAGGAGGAGAAAGCGATACAACCTAAACCACCATGAAGGAGGAAGATGCCATGGAAGACACCATATGTCTGCGACCTCCTGGAGAGCGAGGCTATAGAGTACTATATGCCGAGACGGGGGATGAAGGAGGGCCACTTGCCTTTGAGTAGAGTTCTCCAAGTTGGTACCCTCGAAGCTACGCTTCCCTCGGCGCACCTCCATCCGCCCCTGGAACATGACTATGTCACCCCACTCCCACGAGTGAAACAGATGAGGACACTTAAGGGCTATAAGAGAGCCGACGCCGACTACTTCACTATCAATGTCTACCATCAGACATTTATGCAGTGCCTGCAGCAGAGTCAAAGACTTAGAGTCATGAAACTTCAAGTCATCTCACCCACCATTTGGAACGCTCTGCCACCTGGGATAGAGGGAGTGGCAGGGTGTAGGGGGACCCTGGGGCACCTCACAAAACCAAACGTGAGATGGATGACCATCGGCTCCGGCATCTCCATGACGGACGTGGTAAAGCGAGCTCCTGAACTAAGGAGGCTGACGATCTACAACCGCACCTATTTCGACACCAAGGACTGGGCGGCCTTGTCTCAGCTCCCCCAGCTCCAAGCTCTCCATCTCGGGTTGGAGATGACAGCGGAAGATGTACTGGAGATCCGTTGGAATCAGCCACTGCTTCCACTGAGAAACCTGACCTTCAACCGACAAGCGACGATCTGGATGCCTGATCTGGGCAGGCTCACTCCCAACCTCAAGCACCTTTCTCTGCCGCAGCTTACATTGGCCGGACCCAAGGAGGAGGCCGGGAAACGGTGGGCAGGAGTCTGGGACATGCTTCCAGCTGGACTGGCCATCCTGGACATACAGACATGGGGAACCAAAGCACTGCCCTGGGATGTACCAACTGGATCGATTCCGCTGACGGAACTCAAACAGCTGAGGATACTCGGTCTGTTCGTGGGTCTGAGCACTCTCGCGCCGAAGCTCAACGTGGTCACCACAGCGGATATTGAAGATCTGCCGACGACGGTTACCAAGGTGCAATATGTGGGTTGCACCTCCGCGGAGGAACTACTGACACCACCAAGGAGGCTGTTACGCTTCCCGATGATGACGCACCTCGCGTTGCTAGACCTTCAAGGCCTAGAAACGGAGGCGGAGGAGCAACTCTTCATCCTATCGAGGCTAACGCGGGTCACTCACCTCTTTCTGGATCGAGCTGCCTGGCGCTCCTTGCTGGTGGTGACTCCAGTGGAGGAGAGTCTACTAGGGGAAGGAACACTCCCAGGACTTCCGCTGCCAGATCTGAGACACTTGCGGCTCCAATGGACTCCACGCCTTCTCTACCCTCAGAGAGAAACAGCGTCAACAGAGAAGACAGACATTGATCAGCTCGCCCGTGTACTGAGTTGGATGGACCTCCCATTCGTCCTGGAGCTGTTTGACGAGAATGGAATGAAGGCGAAAGGGTATACGCTTCAGATGAGGACCCTGGTTGAGGAGGTCCGGAGGAAGAGACTGGCAGTGGATCCTCGTTTGCGAGGTTGATTGCGCGCCATCAAGGGACAACTCACTCCGGAACACTGGCACTACGAGTTCCACATCATCCCTCTGGAAGAGTACCGGCAACAGTGGTCAGAGAGTCAGCAAGCCCGACGGAAGGAATTGGCAAGGAGACGGTACGCCCGAATGCTAGAGGCAATGGGACCTCGGAAGAGCAGAAAGAGGTCCACTTCTAAAGCGGAACACCAAACTCCAGAAACAAGAGTAGTGATGGGGAAACGAGGAGGAAACACAATGGCTATGATGCTCATAGTGATGTGCTTGGTCACTCCAGCCACCACGCGGCCAACCTACCCCACTCCTTCCGCTACTCAGTCATTGTCAACAGACATGAAGTTCCAACTATGCTACCGGCCCAACGGAGGTGGCCAACCCTTCCTTCTCCCAGAACGAGCCAGAGACTGCTCCGTGTATGAGCAACCAGCCAAAAGATCACATCACAAGGTGGACTTATGGCTTCCTGCTGCCGAAGGACCTAGCGTTCCGGCAGCTCAATGCATCCTGGAAATACTGACCATCACCACACAGAGGGACGAACCACTCTCCTCCCTCAAGAGGGGACCCAGTGGATCGATCAAGAGGACGAGCATCCCCATTGACGAGTGTAATTGCGCATGGACGGAGCAGGAGTTTAGAGGGTTGAAGCTAGTTCAACTGGACAATTCCCTCTGGGCCACCAACCAATCACAGTCTCGTGAATGGCATTGCTGTTCCGACACCCGCGTCTACCAGATGGCCAACCTGTACCTTCTCAAGGGGACGGTGTATGCTGGACACCAAGCTCTCACTTTGGACCTTGGGTCTCTGAAAGGGTGTCACGTTGGAGAGGAGAGCTGTGTACAGCCCCAGTACACCATTGTCTGGAATGACACACCCATCCTCAGACACTGTCCCTTCCGTCACTTCGGAAGTTTCAAAGGAGAAGTGATGGGTTCTCAAGTACACCTTCCTCAGCTCTCCATGACTTTCTCCACCTATCCTCCTGAGAAGAACTTTCCGTACACCAAACCAAACCTGGGATGTCTCCCAACCGGAACGCTGCTTTTGTATGAAGGAGGAGCCTTGTACATCAACTACACCAAGAAAGGCAGCGACAATGACCTATGGTCACAGAGCCCCTCCTCGAGACGGGATAAGAGGGAAGAAGCGCCCCCCATGGCAGAAGAAAGGGAGAACTGGAAGAAGTGGGAGAGATGGGAGAGACTGACTGACGAGCTCTTCAAGGATGCCAAAGAGGTGAAGGGACTGTCTCGACTCAACAACGAGGACGCAGTTCTAGAAGACGATCCAAGCGCTGGTCAGAGTCCACCCACAAGAGAAGGAAATGCTCTTCAACCCAGGACCTCCCCCTCGCACCCGTCCATCATGGCGACGTCTCACTGAGACATAGACAAGGATGTGCGGAACGGGACCATCCACGAGACGCTGGTTCGCATAGAAAACTGGATTCAACAACATGATCCAGTGGAAGCGAAACTCCACTACATAGTGGACGAGCTGGTGGACTTGATAGAGAGAGTGGAATCAAATGACGAACATCGAATGTGCATGCTGGAGGAACGCCAGTACCAGATGCTGAAGCAGATGGTGCAACTGAGCCCAACCAACGGAGTCAGAGCCATCACTGGTTGCCAGGACATCTCAGCAGAGATGTGGGGAGCGGCCATCTACGTAGCTCAGTGCCAAGAAGCAGAGGTGGAGGAAGTGTACACAAATCATCAACTGCCTGGAGAACAGACGTGCTATGTTTTCCTTCCCGTGAGGCTCAGAACAGGAGAAGCAGTAGCAGAAGCAGTTTGCCGTAGGCTGCCCCATCTATTAGATGGGCAGCTTGCGGCGCCCACACCACCTGCCTTACGAAAGGGCGGGGGCAGGCAGGTCATTTTCTCCGTAAGGGAGACGCCCGTTAACGATGGCAACTACTGCCAGGGTCAGGCCGTAAGACCCCAAAGGGCGCAAAGGCCGGTGAGTCTTGAAACCTCACCTATGATCACAAGATCGGCCACAAGACAAGCACAACAAGCACTGACACCAACCATGGCTAAAAGTGCCATTGACGCCTTGAAAAGAAACGTGCTCTACCTAAAAGACGGCACTCTTTTTCAAGGCAATAGCGAAGAGAAACTCAAAGAAACGGACGGTTTCTATGAAAAGTGTGGTAATTGCAAAACTTGCAATTTATGGAGAAACGATGAAAAATCGTTTACGTGAAGTTTGCATAATAAGAAGAGAGTTCTGCATGAGATTGGCAGTAAAATTACCTGCCGCACAAAAAACGTTGTCTACGTTTTAAAGTGCCCCATAGCCAGCTGTGAAGCCACATACGTGGGCATCACAAAACAAGAGCTTTGATCGCGCATTAATCAACATATGTGGAAAATCGAAAAAGGTGAAGGAGATACATGTTTGTATTCTCACTTCATCTATGGCCATGGCCAAAAAGTTTTCCCAACTCTTAGCATTCTAGCTAAAAGTGATGAAAACCTGGAGGATACCGAGGCAGCCTTCATCGAAGGTTTAAATACTGCCTACCCATGGGGATTAAATATGTCAGTAAAAGGCTACGGATGCTTCAATGAAGCAACCGACCCGCTCGATAGGAAAAGCATTCCTTGGTTCCAAATTACTTTCGGCACAGCCATTAAACGATGCAAAACAAGCATCAGAACTAGGAAACCTAAAAATGCTATAGTGCGTAGCGAAGAAGCTTTAATGTCACTTCTAAGAATCTTAGATGGACATAGCTCCAATTTCCCGGAAATATACTCCGCACTGCAAGGTCTGAATAACAGGGAGCTTAGACTCACCTGCCAAAGCGCGCTTAAAAATAGCGACGTTTTCGGTTTTTCGCTGTACCAAAAAATTGCTTCATATGAAAGCTGGAGGACAAATAAATTGTGCTCCAAAAAAGAGACAACTAAAGCGAAAGCTTATGTACCTTTCGTGCATTACAATCGCTTCAGCTCCTGGGTAGCACCGGAAAAACTCACTTCCGGTCTCCCCAGAACCGAGGGAGAACCCTCCAGGGAACTTAGACTTTTTGCCAAAACGGGCAATAGTCTAGGCCTTGAATCTTTCAACTACAGTGGTTTTTTGAAAAAACTCAAAATTACTGACCTGGAAAAACTATTGCAAGGACATTGCCCTTGCAGTACAATGGACGAAGCTCTGCTTGTGCAAGGCCACTTATGTACAGGCCAAACGCACTGGGTAGGCAAGGAGGCAGCAAACCTCCTTGAGAAAGGCACCAAATTCAGACCTCACCTAAGCACTGACACCCTCGGGGCAGTCTGGGGAGCAGCAAACACTCTGCTACATTGGTCTTACTATCTCAACAGATCATATGGTCTAGCCGGCCATGAACTGTCAGCCCTCTACGAAGAGGCACGGGATAGACTTGTCGCTAATATGGGTAAGGCTACCCTACGACCTAACAAAGGTTACCAAGAGTTGGTAACAAAAAGCCAAACGGGTTTGAGGGCTATAAAAGCCCTGCACAAGAATTTCATTCTTGCGCCAGTGGATAAAGCTGCAACAAACTTTTCAATAGCCTGCAAAAAAGGCTATGTGCTGCAGCTTTGCAAAGAAATGGGCGTGTCGTACATCAACGACAACATTCAAATCGAAGGAAATGGCACATATCTGCCGGTAGCAGATAGCGCTGATAGCTTAATCAATGAACATAACAGAGCTACTGTTAAGTTCACCGGTGAGGAAATAAGTGAAGAGCTGAGATCGATACCAATTCTTTGGCATGGTCCTAAATTTCACAAAAATCCTCCTAAGGCTCACTTCATAGCAGGCGCTTCAAAAAGTTCGATGAAACCATTGAATGACCTGCTAACGCGCATATTGTCCTGTGCAAAAAAGCACTGGAAAAGATATGCCAAAATGATCGGAAGACAATGAGGACTAAACCTATATTGGAGTGTCTCCAATAGCTTGGAAGTAAGCCATATGCTAAGCACCATGGGCCAAGCCAGACTTGGCCCAATCGCTACGGCAGATTTCAGCACCCTATTTACGGCGCTGGAACATGACTTAATAAGGAAGAAGTTGCACGAAATTATCGACATCCTAAGCAGGAAAAATAAGTTCGTCACAAAAGGAAAAACGTGTTATCTGCACAATTCCTTGGCTAAAGCTGATCGCAGCATCAGCATGGAGGATGTGAAGTCACTAATCACAACAGTGACCATGAATGCTTACGTCAGCTTTGCCAGCGTAAACTTCAAACAAACTAAGGGTATCGCTATGGGCTCAAGCTGCAGCCCAATCATTAGCGATATGGTACTTTCTAAGCTAGAATTTGATTTCATGTCAAATCCAGCAAACATTGCTGACGCCAAAAAGCTAAAATACTGCAGAAGGTATGTCGATGACATACTGGCCGCCGGCACAACATCTCTAAGAGACTGCTGTGCAAAAATATACCCGGCATCACTCCCTTTGACCTTTGAAGACGAGGGGGACGATTGGGTACATTTTCTGGACCTGGACATCGAACAGGGAGGACTTAGAAGAAAACTTTACGACAAACGTAGAGCTTTTAACTTCAAAGTCCTCAACATGCCCTGGAAGGACAGTAACCAGCCTTCCACCATCGGACAGAACATCCTATACGCCCAAATTTTGCGGGCGGCAAGGGCATGCACGCACTGGGACAACTTCAAAGAGGAAGTAGAAACGCTCGTTTCTACAATCAAAGAAAGAGGCTTTACCAAAGCAGAAATTAGGAGTACCTCCCTAAAATTCTGCCGGAAGTTTCCCCATGCAGTTCAAAACATGCATGGCGGGAAAATGCGCAAAATGAGAACGTTAATCAACGATCTCACTACGCACACATAGAGTACTTCAATTTTCAACCAATGTCATTCACAAAGTGTCTGACGGAGCAAACCCACTGATGAGTCCACGCTCCGGAGGTCTGGTAAATGGACGAAACCTCCAACCTTCCAAAGCACTAGCAGCAGCTGACAGCCAAAGCTCAGTCTGGATCTGTCACTTAAGTGACTTGAATGTGCTGACAGCCATTTGTCTTTGAAAATGCGCCCATGGGCCATTTCCTCACATTTCTGATCGCTGAAAAGTGCTCATAAATGCCCCTATTCCCACAACTCTTCATCATACAAGAGACTGCAAAACAGGAATTCTCTTCCTACCTGACAACAGAGGAGTAGATCTTACTCGTCACAGCCCTGTCACCGACTGCCGTGACGTACGTTCACTCCAACCCGTAGACGCCCCCGCCGACGGATGGAGTAGTGATATTTTCAAGAACTTCATGCACAGCTCCTTCGCCACACTCATTCAGTCACCGAGCAATCATCAATTCTGACCTGAAGTCACGTACAATACTTTGGTCTTGTTCCACTCGCAACTGATGCCTCCATTTGCTGAGCTTGTTGCCTACTCGTCCAGCTTACCAGCATTGGAGAGGAAGATCAGCAAGCTTACTGATCGAACAAGCTCTGCTTCCTTCAGCCATGACCACAAGACTCCAGGAGCTACTCCACACGATCAAGTTGCAGACGGTCTAGTCGGATCTCTAGCCAGAGGTCTCAGAGACATTGCGAACATCACGTGGTCGAGTGTCAGTGATATCAGTTTGAATCTCGCTGATCTGGTCGTCAGAGTCATTGGAGTCACCTTGGCGGTCATCACCATGGGAGCTCTTATCACTTGGATCTCCCGTTGTACTCCATGGGGCGCAAGTATGCGACGGCGAGTCAGAGAGTGGAGACGAAGACTCCGTTCGCAGACTCAAGACCAGAGGTCGAGAGTGCATTTTGAACAGGAACCATCCTTGTCATCGCTCCAACTTCCACTTCAGAGTACTGATGCTCATCAAACATCACGTACTTGGTCGAGCTCTTGTGCGGCGGGGTGGTTCCGATCTGCGGCGCCGACCCAGAGTCCTTCACCAAGCTGGCTCTGATGATTTTCCCTGTCCCCTGAAGTAGTACTCTGCTGGTAGCTTAGATCCGAGGCCCCGTTCCTCTGCCTATGCTAGTTGGTGGTGTGATCACTCCTGTCCTTCCTGGCCGCCCTGCGGGTGCGCTGTGACATTTCCCAAGCCGGTTTCGTCGGCCTATGTTGATGAGGCGGGCGGAAGGGAGGCCGGGATCAGTCTGTATATTTTCCCCGAGATGCTCTAACCTGTTTCCGCTCTGCGGCCCTTCCCTTCCGGTGATGATGAAAGAGAATCTGGCTAAGTTCCTGCTGTATTACACCACACAGGCCACCAAAAGTCTTAGAATTATGTCTAGTTTTGAAAAAAATACATAAAAAAGAGGGGTCAAAATTTTTCGGCAAGGGACTTTTGAAACTATCAGTAAAGCTCTCTTAAGTTATTTGAAGGGCAAGCCTTAAAGGAAACCAGCTAAGAGAAAATAAAACACTGAATCGGATATTCACCATTCCAGTAATATGCATGCTGTCAAGGCAAAAATGGACAAACTTACGATGAACGTCTTGTAGGTCGCAAAAGCAGTTGCGCCATCTGAGCACCTTTGCATGTCAAAGCGCGCTTGGTTGAGTTTGCATTCGCTGGTCAGCACATTCATGTTGAGCAGCCCAAGCCAATAGTTCCCATTTCTTGCTACTTGCCCAAAGCCAACGACGTAGTTGTCACCCTTAGTGGCAAAGGAAAGGCTGCCACCCACTCTCCTGAATTATAAAGCAGCTGAAGCAAACATCAGTGTTGCCCTTTTTTAACTGCGAAGCGAGCCCAAAATAACCGCTCTGCAGTACTAACAACTTACAAGTGACTAACTATATCTGTCTGGTATCATCGGCAGGCCAATAATGGTCTTTTTCCTCCCAAAATTCGATTTTCCTTATTAAGAGGTAAAAAATAGCCTACCATTAGTGGAATCAGCTTCAAAGACGTTTGCCTTTGGTTTTGTGCGGGCCAAAACAATAAGCAAATGTCTTAGAAGCTGTCACTAAAAGGTTCAAGGGTTGCGGGGGTGGCGCTTCACGGTTACCGTTGCGCATTGTGGCATTAACTTGTTCTGCCAACTAACTGCTGGATGATGGTGTAGCCTTGATCAGTCATTTCGCAGACAGCCTTCAAGTGCTTCACTGTCGTCCCGTTGTAGAGACGCAGAGTGTAAGCGCCGCTTCGCCTGACACCTGCTCGGAAGTAGTCGGAACAGGTGTAGCACGCTTTTTCTGCCACGCTAATGTGGTTAGCAGGGAAGGGGATCCAGATTTTGAAAGACCTTCGTCCAATGCTGTCAGCGGCAGCTGCTTGTCTCTCATTCTCAACAATCCCGCTGCCTCTTTGCCGCAAGCCACAGCCATGGCTACATTCTTCTCACAGGGCCCGTACTTGAAACTGAGCTGACAGTCGTCCAGCTTGGCCCAGGCACTGTCACATCTGGTTAGCTGCCAATTTGTGTTTCGATAAAAAAAGAAGTGCTGCTGAACTGCAGTTGGCTGAGCAAGAATTTGGGGGTGGCGTTTGCACTGGGCTGAAACTCATAATGCTGCAGTGCTACGGCTATGCCCGCCCTGAAAAGAGACAGATGCAGTGACAGGGAAGAGGAAAAGCGGATGGAAGGAGAGCTCAAAGCCCAGGCGAAGGCAGACAGCACGAGCTTCTAGAGCTGTTGCGCGGCGCTGTGCATCGCAAATGAAACCCCAGCCTTCCTGGACGGATATTTGTATCTGAAAATGCTATATTCCTGAGAAATCGCAGCTTGCCAAAAAAGTAGTGAAGATTGGGACAGAAAGCTTTCAAACAAGGTATTCTCGGCTGTTGCCAAGAGATGCGCGGCCTTACTTCAGCATTCCACCCAGATGAACCTACATGCCACAATTCAGCAGATTTCAATGAAAAACCATGAATTTATTAATATTTAAATTTTTGAAAAATCAAAATTTTAGGTTTTGATTATAAATCAAGAAATAATAAAAATTTTCAAAATTCCTTATATTAGCTTCAAGATATCACCACGACAGGGGTATATGCCAAAACTCAACTGATTTTATTGAAAAACCGGCTGACACCTAGTTTCCCCCCCCTAATCAAAGTTTCCCCCCCCATGGAGGGTTACCGGCCAACCAAGGGGGGACCCCCCCCTATGAAAGTTTCCCCCCCCCCCCATGAAGTTTTCCCCCCTCAAGATTTTACCTACCACACACACCCTGCGCTAAATTTGGTGAAACTAGTTGAAAATAGGTGAAATTGTGTCTTGGGGGGGGGGGGGGGACTAGGCGTCAAAATCGACGACTAGTTTCCCCCCCAAGAGTTTTGGCGACTAGTTTCCCCCCCCCAAGACACAATTTCACCTTTTTTCAACTGTGTGCACAAACTGAATACTGAATCTATTAAAGGCTTAGGCTTAGTCAAAAGCACAAGCATCGTGGCAACTGCGTAGGCTTCGCTTGCGAAGCCTTAAAGCTGAATGCAAACTATACCAGCAACTGTGTAGGCTTCGCTTGCGAAGCCATAAAGCTGAACTCAAATTTGTGGACTCACAAAAATAAGCGCAGGGTGTGTGGGTATAGGTAAAATCTTTGGGGGGGGGGGAAACTTTGATTAGGGGGGGAAACTTTCATGGGGGGGGGGAACCTCTTGGGGGGGGGGGGGGAAATCCCATGGGGGGGGGGAAACTAGGTGTCAGCCGAAAAACCATGGTTTTATGCATGTTCAAATTTTTGAAACATCACGAATTTGGTTTTTGGCAATAAATCAAGAAATAATAAATATTTCAAAAATTTCTTTTGCCAGCTTTGATATGTTATTTAGACGGACGTATCTGCCAAAAATCAGCTAATTCCATTGAAAAACCAGTGATTTAGGATTTTTCATATTTTGAAACATCAAAAAATTGAGTTTTGGGCGAAAATCAAAAAATTACGCCAAGCACCAAAAATGGTCATGAGGCACCACCTAGGCGGACCTTCATGCAAAAAATCAGCCAATTTCGTTGAAAAACCGCGGAGTACGGACATGCCACACACATATATATATACTAGTAATATGTGTCAGTGGCCGCGCTTCGCGCAGCCACACTTTTCATTGCTTCACATCTTTTTTCATTGCTTTATTTTATATTCATTTCTTGAAAACTTACAATATTCCACCATCGAGAATGATCTGTCCATCCATTTATTGATTATATTAATTATTTAATTATATTAACAATCAATACACCTCCATGGTGACAAGCAGAAACGCAAAGATCAGCTCAGCAAATATCAGCATTCAAAGTTCCACCCGTTTGGAAGCACCACTGGCCAGAACAGCAAATCACAAAGGATCAATGACTGTAATGATCGCAAGCAGTCAAAGTGACCTCTGCATTGAACACCTGCATAACCTAACTAATGAATATCTCGAAACATCAGCTCACTGAGTAGGGCAAAATCTCGAAAATTGGCTTTACTCAACCTCATTTTTAAAATTCAGCTGATGTAAAAGTCCAAATACTACAGTTGCTAATCGCAAGAAGTAATATTGGGCCAAAATTAAAAAAAAATCCAACAGAAAAAGTTGAAAACTCGCGGAACTATGAAGCTTCAAAGTTAAAAATACCCCAAAAATGTCAAAATCGAGCACATTTTCGATTATTTTTAGTATTCAATGTTATTGGAGCAGAGTGCAGAAAATATCACTTGCATAACTCGCCAAGACCTATTCATTGAGCTATCATGTGCCAGGATAAGTGGTGAATCCAGTCCGCCCGAGGCACCCTCCTAAAATGGCATCACCCGTATATAATAAGATACTAGTAATATGGGTCAGGGGCCGCGCTTCGCGCGGCCACGCTTTTCATTTCTTCACATCATATAAAATCTTCAGTTTCTTTTTTTTTCTTTTTTCAATAGAATGAATGAAGCCTGTTGGTCACAGGCATCAATACTATTTGCTGAAAAGAAGTTATTTCTATAAAAAATCAAAATTTTAAATTCCACCAGTTTTGGGACATCCACTGATCAGAAAGGCAAATTAAACACATCAATGACTGTTAGCATCGCATACAGTCAAAGTGACCTCTGGAATTGATCATCTCCGTTTCCTTACTAATGAATACCTTGCACCATCAGCTCACTGAGTAGGGCCAAAATCGCGAAAATTGACTTTACTCATTGACATTTTTGAATATTTTATGTTCATAAAAGTGAAAAAGTAAATTAATGGTCTTGAACAGAATTGTTTTGCCTTTAATTGAAAAAAAAGTCCGACAAGAAAAGTCAAAAATTGAATGAGCTAGAGCAAAGTCAAGTTAAAAAAGACTTAAAAATGGCAAAAATCGAAACGTTTTCACTCATAATTTATTATTAAAGAAAAACCGCGAGGACTTCCCTACATATTTTGGAGAACTCACTGAGATCTATCCAAAATGCTACCATATGCCTCGATACACTTTGAAACCATTCTGCACCGAGCATATTATCACCCGTATTATATAAGATAT
>JASANA010009629.1:0-59560 GCA_030248095.1 Ptycholaimellus sp. GST1_10 | reverse complement strand
TCCTTGCACTTGTCTGCTGCAGGGCTTTAGAGAAAGCTGACCGCTGGACCCAGGCTCTGTCCCTGGTGAGCCCTTGGCGGCAGACGGGAGTGGAGGCTCGGTTGCCGGTGCAGTAAGGAGCGCAGCGGCGGTACTGGTCCTTGCACTTGTCTGCTGCAGGGCTTTAGAGAAAGCTGACCGCTGGAGCCAGGCTCTGTGACTGGTGAGCCATTGGCGGAAGACGGGAGTTGAGTCTCGGTTGCCGGTGCAGTAAGGAGCGCAGCGGCGGTACTGGTCCTTGCGGTTGTCTGCTGCAGGGCTTTAGAGAAAGCTGACCGCTGGAGCCAGGCTCTGTAGCTGGTGAGCAGTTGGGAGAAGAGCGGGAGTGGAGGCTCGGTTGCCGGTGCAGTAAGGAGCGCAGCGGCGGTACTGGTCCTTGCACTTGTCTGCTGCAGGGCTTTAGAGAAAGCTGACCGCTGGAGCCAGGCTCTGTGACTGGTGAGCCATTGGCGGAAGACAGGAAGTGGAGGCTCGGTTGCTGGTGCAGTAAGGAGCGCAGCGGCGGTACTGGTCCTTGCACTTGTCTGCTGCAGGGCTTTAGAGAAAGCCGCCCGCTGGAGCCAGGCTCTGTGACTGGTGAGCCATTGGCGGAAGAAGTGAGTGTCTGGACTTCAGCCGTTGGAGCTACGTTCGCAGCGGCGGTACTGGTCCTTGCACTTGTCTGCTGCAGGGCTTTAGAGAAAGCTGACCGCTGGAGCCAGGCTCTGTGACTGGTGAGCCATTGGCGGAAGACGGGGAGTGGAGGCTCGGTTGCCGGTGCAGTAAGGAGCGCAGCGGCGGTACTGGTCCTTGCACTTGTCTGCTGCAGGGCTTTAGAGAAAGCTGACCGCTGGAGCCAGGCTCTGTGACTGGTGAGCCATTGGCGGAAGAGCGGGAGTGAAGGCTCGGTTGCCGGTCCAGTAAGGAGCGCAGCGGCGGTACTGGTCCTTGCACTTGTCTGCTGCAGGGCTTTAGAGAAAGCTGACCGCTGGAGCCAGGCTCTGTGACTGGTGAGCAGTTGGCGGAAGACGGGAGTGGAGGCTCGGTTGTCGTTGCAGTAAGGAGCGCAGCGGCGGTACTGGTCCTTGCACTTGTCTGCTGCAGGGCTTTAGAGAAAGCTGACCGCTGGAGCCAGGCTCTGTGACTGGTGAGCCATTGGCGGAAGACGGGAGTGGAGGCTGAGATTTCCCGTGCAGTAAGGAGCACAGCGGCGGTACTGGTCCTTGCACTTGTCTGCTGCAGGGCTTTCAGAGAAAGCTGACCGCTGGAGCCAGGCTCTGTGACTGGTGAGCCATTGGCGGAAGACGGGAGTGGAGGCTCGGTTGCCGGTGCAGTAAGGAGCGCAGCGGCGGTACTGGTCCTTGCACTTGTCTGCTGCAGGGCTTTGAGAAAGCTGACCGCTGGAGCCAGGCTCTGTGGCTGGTGAGCCATTGGCGGAAGACGGGAGTCGAGGCTCGGTTGCCAGTCCACTAAGGAGCGCCAGCGGCGGTACTGGTCCCTGCACTTGTCTGCTGCAGGGCTTTAGAGAAAGCTGACCGCTGGAGCCAGGCTCTGTGACTGGTGAGCCATTGGCGGAAGACGGGAGTGGAGGCTCGTTAGGTTGCAGTAAGGAGCGCAGCGGCGGTACTGGTCCTTGCACTTGTCTGCTGCAGGGCTTTAGAGAAAGTTGACCGCTGGGGCCGGGCTCTGTGACTGGTGAGCCATTGGCGGAAGACGGGAGTGGAGGCTCGGGGTGCGGTAGGTAAGGAGCGCAGCGGCGGTACTGGTCCTTGCACTTGTCTGCTGCAGGGGTTTCAGAGAAAGCTGACCGCTGGAGCCAGGCTCTGTGACTGGTGAGCCATTGGCAGAAGACGGGAGTGGAGGCTCGTTGCCGGTGCAGTAAGGAGCGCAGCGGCGGTACTGGTCCTTGCACTTGTCTGCTGCAGGGCTTTAGAGAAAGCTGACCGCTGGAGCCAGGCTCTGTGACTGGTGAGCCATTGACGGAAGACGGGAGTGGAGGCTCGGTTGCCGGTGCAGTAAGGAGGCGCGGCGGCGGTACTGGTCCTTGCACTTGTCTGCTGCAGGGCTTTAGAGAAAGCTGACCGCTGGAGCCAGGCTCTGTGACTGGTGAGCCATTGGCGGAAGACGGGAGTGGAGGCTCAGTTGCCGGTGCAGTGGGGAGCGCAGCGGCGGTACTGGTCCTTGCACTTGTCTGCTGCAGGGCTTTAGAGAAAGCTGGCCGCTGGAGCCAGGCTCTGTGACTGGTGAGCCATTGGCGGAAGGAGCGGGAGTGGAGGCTCGGTTGCCGGTGACAGTAAGGAGCGCAGCGGCGGTACTGGTCCTTGCACTTGTCTGCTGCAGGGCTTTAGAGAAAGCTGACCGCTGGAGCCAGGCTCTGTGACTGGTGAGCCATTGGCGGAAGACGGGAGTGGAGGCTCAGTTGCCGGTGCAGTAAGGAGCGCAGCGGCCTTGCGCTTGTCTGCTGCAGGGCTTTGAGAACTGGCTCCAGGCTCTGTGACACTTGTGTGCCATGGGAAGACGGGAGGGAGGCTCGGTTGCCGGTGCAAGGAGCAGCGGCGGTGCAGGGCCTTAGCACTTGTCTGCTGCAGAGCTTTCAAGAAGCTGACCGCTGGAGCCAGGCTCTGTGACTGGTGAGCCATTGGCGGAAGACGGGAGTGGAGGCTCGGTTGCCGGTGCAGTAAGGAGCGCAGCGGCGGTACTGGTCCTTGCACTTGTCTGCTGCAGGGCTTTAAGAGAAAGCTGACCGCTCGCGCCACGCTCTGTGACTGGTGAGCGATTTGCGGAAGACGGGAGTGGAGGCTCGGTTGCCGGTGCAGTAAGGGCGCGGGGGGACTGGTCCTTGCACTTGTCTGCTGCAGGGCTTTAGAGAAAGCTGACCGCTGGAGCCAGGCTCTGTGACTGGTGAGCCATTGGCGGAAGACGGGAGTGGAGGCTCGGTAGCTGCTAGAGGGCGGTACTGGTCCTTGCACTTGTCTGCTGCAGGGCTTTAGAGAAAGCTGGGACCTCTGGAGCCAGGCTCTGTAGCTGGTGAGCCATTGGCGGAAGACGGGAGTGGAGGCTCGGTTGCCGGTGCCGGTGAGGAGGAGCGGCGGCGGTACGTCCTCACCGGCTTTCGACTCGCGGAGCCAGGCTCTGTGACTGGTGAGCCATTGGCGGAAGACGGGAGTGGAGGGACTCGGTTGCTGGTGCAGTAAGGAGCGCAGCGGCGGTACTGGTCCTTGCACTTGTCTGCTGCAGGGCTTTAGAGAAAGCTGACCGCTGGAGCCAGGCTCTGTGACTGGTGAGCCATTGGCGGAAGACGGGAGTGGAGGCTCGGTTGCCGGTGCAGTAAGGAGCGCAGCGAGCGGGTTCTGGTCCTTGCACTTGTCTGCTGCAGGGCTTTAGAGAAAGCTGACCGCTGGAGCCAGGCTCTGTGACTGGTGAGCAATTGGCGGAAGACGGGAAGTGGAGGCTGGTTTTCCGTTGCAGTAAGGAGCGCAGCGGCGGTACTGGTCCTTGCACTTGTCTGCTGCAGGGCTTTAGAGAAAGCTGACCGCTGGAGCCAGGCTCTGTGACTGGTGAGCCATTGGCGGAAGACGGGAGTGGAGGCTCGGTTGCCGGTGCAGTAAGGAGCGCAGCGGCGGTCTTGGTCCTTGCACTTGTCTGCTGCAGGGCTTTAGAGAAAGCTGACCGCTGGAGCCAGGCTCTGTGACTGGTGAGCCATTGGCGGAAGACGGGAGTGGAGGCTCGGGGTGCCGGTGCAGTAAGGCACAGCGGCGGTACTGGTCCTTGCACTTGTCTGCTGCAGGGCTTTAGAGAAAGCTGACCGCTGGAGCCAGGCTCTGTGACTGATGAGCCATTGGCGGAAGACGGGAGTGGAGGCTCGGGGTGCCGATGCAGTAAGGAGCGCAGCGGGGGTACTGGTCCTTGCACTTGTCTGCTGCAGGGCTTTAGAGAAAGCTGACCGCTGGAGCCAGGCTCTGTGACTGGTGAGCCGTTGGCGGAAGACGGGAGTGGAGGCTCGGTTGCCGGTGCAGTAGAGGACGCAGCGGCGGTACTGGTCCTTGCACTTGTCTGCTGCAGGGCTTTAGAGAAAGCTGACCGCTGGAGCCAGGCTCTGTGACTGGTGAGCCATTGGCGGAAGACGGGAGTGGAGGCTCGGTTGCCGGTGGGGTGAGGAGCGCAGCGGCGGTACTGGTCCTTGCACTTGTCTGCTGCAGGGCTTTAGAGAAAGCTGACCGCTGGAGCCAGGCTCTGTGACTGGTGAGCCATTGGCGGAAGACGGGAGTGGAGGCTGGGTTGCCGGTGCAGTAAGGAGCGCAGCGGCGGTACTGGTCCTTGCACTTGTCTGCTGCAGGGCTTTAGAGAAAGCTGACCGCTGGAGCCAGGCTCTGTGACTGGTGAGCCATTGGCGGAAGACGGGAGTGGAGGCTCGGTTGCCGGTGCAGTAAGGAGGCGCAGCGGCGGTCTTGGTCCTTGCACTTGTCTGCTGCAGGGCTTTAGAGAAAGCTGACCGCTGGAGCCAGGCTCTGTGACTGGTGAGCCATTGGCGGAAGACGGGAGTGGAGGCTCGGTTGCCGGTGCAGTAAGGAGCGCAGCGGCGGTACTGGTCCTTGCACTTGTCTGCTGCAGGGCTTTGAGAAAGCTGACCGCTGGAGCCAGGCTCTGTGACTGGTGAGCCATTTAGGCGAAAGGGCGGGAATAAAAGCTGATTTTGCAGTCATGAGGAGCGCAGCGGCGGTACTGGTCCTTGCACTTGTCTGCTGCAGGGCTTTAGAGAAAGCTGACCGCTGGAGCCAGGCTCTGTGACTGGTGAGCCATTGGCGGAAGACGGGAGTGGAGGCTCGGTTGCCGGTGCAGTAAGGAGCACAGCGGCGGTACTGGTCCTTGCACTTGTCTGCTGCAGGGCTTTAAAGAGAAGCTGACCGCTGGAGCCAGGCTCTGTGACTGGTGAGCCATTGGCGGAAGACGGGAGTGGAGGCTCGGTTGCCGGTGCAGTAGGAGCACAGCGGCGGTACTGGTCCTTGCACTTGTCTGCTGCAGGGCTTTAGAGAAAGCTGACCGCTGGAGCCAGGCTCTGTGACTGGTGAGCCATTGGCGGAAGACGGGAGTGGAGGCTGGGCTGCAGGTGCAGTAAGGAGCACAGCAGCGGTTCTGATCCTTGCACTTGTCTGCTGCAGGGCTTTAGAGAAAGCTGACCGCTGGAGCCAGGCTCTGTGACTGGTGAGCCATTGGCGGAAGACGGGAGTGGAGGGCTCAACCGGTCGTGCAGTAAGGAGCGCAGCGGCGGTACTGGTCCTTGCACTTGTCTGCTGCAGGGCTTTAGAGAAAGCTGACCGCTGGAGCCAGGCTCTGTGACTGGTGAGCCATTGGCGGAAGACGGGAGTGGAGGCTGGGCCGGGGAAGGAGGAGGGCGGCCTTGCACTTGTCTGCTGCAGGGCTTTGAGAAAGCGACGCTGGAGCCAGGCTCTGTGACTGGTGAGCCATTGGCGGAAGACGGGAGTGGAGAGCTGGGTTGCCGGTGCAGAAGAGGGAGGGGTACGTCCTTCGGTTAGAGAAAGCTGACCGCTGGAGCCAGGCTCTGTGACTGGTGAGCCGTAGGCGGAAGACGGGAGTGGAGGCTCGGTTGCCGGTGCAGTAAGGAGCGCAGCGGCGGTACTGGTCCTTGCACTTGTCTGCTGCAGGGCTTTAGAGAAAGCTGACCGCTGGAGCCAGGCTCTGTGACTGGTGAGCCATTGGCGGAAGACGAGAGTGGAGGCTCGTTGCGGTGCAGTAAGGAGCGCAGCGGCGGTACTGGTCCTTGCACTTGTCTGCTGCAGGGCTTTAGAGAAAGCTGACCGCTGGAGCCAGGCTCTGTGACTGGTGAGCCATTGGCGGAAGACGGGGAGTTGAGGCTGGGTTGCCGGTGCAGTAAGGAGCGCAGCGGCGGTACTGGTCCTTGCACTTGTCTGCTGCAGGGCTTTAGAGAAAGCTGACCGCTGGAGCCAGGCTCTGTGACTGGTGAGCCATTGGCGGAAGACGAGAGTGGAGGCTCGGTTGCCGGTGCAGTAAGGAGCGCAGCGGCGGTACTGGTCCTTGCACTTGTCTGCTGCAGGGCTTTAAGAAGCTGACCGCTGGAGCCAGGCTCTGTGACTGGTGAGCCATTGGCGGAAGACGGGAGTGGAGGCTCGGTTGCCGGTGCAGTAAGGAGCGCAGCGGCGGTACTGGTCCATGCACTTGTATGCTGCAGGGCTGTAGAGAAAGCTGAGCGCTGGAGCCAGGCTCTGTGACTGGTGAGCCCCTGGCGGCAGACGGGAGTGGAGGCTCGGTTGCCGGTGCAGTAAGGAGCGCAGCGGCGGTACTTGTCCTTGCACTTGTCTGCTGCAGGGCTCTTGAGAAAGCTGTCCGCTGGAGCCAGGCTCTGTGACTGGTGAGCCATTGGCGGAAGACGGGAGTGGAGGCTGGGGTGCCGGTGCAGTAAGGAGCGCAGCGGCGGTACTGGTCCTTGCACTTGTCTGCTGCAGGGCTTTAGAGAAAGCTGACCGCTGGAGCCAGGCTCTGTGACTGGTGAGCCATTGGCGGAAGACGGGAGTGGAGGCTCGGTTGCCGGTGCAGTAAGGAGCGCAGCGCCGGTCCTGGTCCTTGCACTTGTCTGCTGCAGGGCTTTAGAGAAAGCTGACCGCTGGAGCCAGGCTCTGTGACTGGTGAGCCATTGGCGGAAGACGGGAGTGGAGGCTCGGTTGCCGGTGCAGGTGAGGGCGCAGCAGCAGTACTGAGTCCTTGCGCTTGTCTGCTGCAGGGCTTCGAAAGCTGACCGCTGGAGCCAGGCTCTGTGACTGGTGAGCCAGTGGCGGAAGACAGGAGTGGAGGCTCGGTTGCCGGTGCGGTGAGGAGCGCAGCGGCGGTACTGGTCCTTGCACTTGTCTGCTGCAGGGCTTTAGAGAAAGCTGACCGCTGGAGCCAGGCTCTGTGACTGGTGAGCCATTGGCGGAAGACGGGAGCCGAGGCACGGTTGACGGAGCAGTAATGAGCGCAGCGGCGGTACTGGTCCTTGCACTTGTCTGCTGCAGGGCTTTAGAGAAAGCTGACCGCTGGAGCCAGGCTCTGTGACTGAGTGAGCCATTGGCGGAAGACGGGAGTGGAGGCTCGGTTGCCGGTGCAGTAAGGAGCGCAGCGGCGGTACTGGTCCTTGCACTTGTCTGCTGCAGGGCTTTAGAGAAAGCTGACCGCTGGAGCCAGGCTCTGTGACTGGTGAGCCATTGGCGGAAGACGGGAGTGGAGGCGCGGTTGCCGGTGCAGTAAGGAGCGCGGCGGCGGTACTGGTCCTTGCACTTGTCTGCTGCAGGGCTTTAGAGAAAGCTGACCGCTGGAGCCAGGCTCTGTGACTGGTGAGCCATTGGCGGAAGACGGGAGTGGAGGCTCGGTTGCCGGTGCAGTAAGGAGCGCAGCGGCGGTACTGGTCCTTGCACTTGTCTGCTGCAGGGCTTTAGAGAAAGCTGACCGCTGGAGCCAGGCTCTGTGACTGGTGAGCCATTGGCGGAAGACGGGAGTGGAGGCTCGGTTGCCGGTGCAGTAAGGAGCGCAGCGGCGGTACTGGTCCTTGCACTTGTCTGCTGCAGGGCTTTAGAGAAAGCTGACCGCTGGAGCCAGGCTCTGTGACTGGTGAGCCATTGGCGGAAGACGGGAGTGGAGGCTCGGTTGCCGGTGCAGTAAGGAGCGCAGCGGCGGTACTGGTCCTTGCACTTGTCTGCTGCAGGGCTTTAGAGAAAGCTGACCGCTGGAGCCAGGCTCTGTGACTGGTGAGCCATTGGCGGAAGACGGGAGTGGAGGCTCGGTTGCCGGTGCAGTAAGGAGCGCAGCGGCGGTACTGGTCCTTGCACTTGTCTGCTGCAGGGCTTTAGAGAAAGCTGACCGCTGGAGCCAGGCTCTGTGACTGGTGAGCCATGGGGGCAGGAGGGAGATGGCGGAAGACGGGAGTGGAGGCTCGGTTGCGGTGCAGTAAGGAGCGCAGCGGCGGTACTGGTCCTGCGCTTTGTCTGCTGCAGGGCTTTAGAGAAAGCTGACCGCTGGAGCCAGGCTCTGTGACGACTGGTGAGCCATTGGGCGGAAGACGGGAGTGGAGGCTCGGTTGCCGGTGCGGTGAGGAGCGCAGCGGCGGTACTGGTCCTTGCACTTGTCTGCTGCAGGGCTTTAGAGAAAGCTGACCGCTGGAGCCAGGCTCTGTGACTGGTGAGCCATTGGCGGAAGACGGGAGTGGAGGCTCGGTTGCCGGTGCAGTAAGGAGCGCAGCGGCGGTACTGGTCCTTGCACTTGTCTGCTGCAGGGCTTTAGAGAAAGCTGACCGCTGGAGCCAGGCTCTGTGACTGGTGAGCCATTGGCGGAAGACGGGAGTGGAGGCTCGGTTGCCGGTGCAGTAAGGAGCGCAGCGGCGGTACTGGTCCTTGCACTTGTCTGCTGCAGGGCTTTAGAGAAAGCTGACCGCTGGAGCCAGGCTCTGTGACTGGTGAGCCATTGGCGGAAGACGGGAGTGGAGGCTCGGTTGCCGGTGCAGTAAGGAGCGCAGCGGCGGTACTGGTCCTTGCACTTGTCTGCTGCAGGGCTTTAGAGAAAGCTGACCGCTGGAGCCAGGCTCTGTGACTGGTGAGCCATTGGCGGAAGACGGGAGTGGAGGCTCGGTTGCCGGTGCAGTAAGGAGCGCAGCGGCGGTACTGGTCCTTGCACTTGTCTGCTGCAGGGCTTTAGAGAAAGCTGACCGCTGGAGCCAGGCTCTGTGACTGGTGAGCCATTGGCGGAAGACGGGAGTGGAGGCTCGGTTGCCGGTGCAGTAAGGAGCGCAGCGGCGGTACTGGTCCTTGCACTTGTCTGCTGCAGGGCTTTAGAGAAAGCTGACATCTGGAGCCAGGCTCTCTCACTGGTGTCCCAGTAGCGGAAGACGGGCGGGGAGGCGGGGTTGCCGGTGCAGTAAGGAGCGCAGCGGCGGTACTGGTCCTTGCCCTCGTCTGCGGCAGGGCTTTTGAGAAAGCTGACGGCTGGAGCCCGGCTCTGTGACTGTTGTTCGTGTGGGGGTAGTCGGGCTTTGAGGATCGGTTGCCGGTGCAGTAAGGAGCGCAGCGGCGGTACTGGTCCTTGCACTTGTCTGCTGCAGGGCTTTAGAGAAAGCTGACCGCTGGAGCCAGGCTCTGTGACTGGTGAGCCATTGGCGGAAGACGGGAGTGGAGGCTCGGTTGCCGGTGCAGTAGAGAGAGCGCAGCGGCGGTACTGGTCCTTGCACTTGTCTGCTGCAGGGCTTTAGAGAAAGCTGACCGCTGGAGCCAGGCTCTGTGACTGGTGAGCCATTGGCGGAAGACGGGAGTGGAGGCTCGGTTGCCGGTGCAGTAAGGAGCGCAGCGGCGGTACTGGTCCTTGCACTTGTCTGCTGCAGGGCTTTAGAGAAAGCTGACCGCTGGAGCCAGGCTCTGTGACTGGTGAGCCATTGGCGGAAGACGGGAGTGGAGGCTCGGTTGCCGGTGCAGTAAGGAGCGCAGCGGCGGTACTGGTCCTTGCACTTGTCTGCTGCAGGGCTTTAGAGAAAGCTGACCGCTGGAGCCAGGCTCTGTGACTGGTGAGCCATTGGCGGAAGACGGGAGTGGAGGCTCGGTTGCCGGTGCAGTAAGGAGCGCAGCGGCGGTACTGGTCCTTGCACTTGTCTGCTGCAGGGCTTTAGAGAAAGCTGACCGCTGGAGCCAGGCTCTGTGACTGGTGAGCCATTGGCGGAAGACGGGAGTGGAGGCTCGGTTGCCGGTGCAGTAAGGAGCGCAGCGGCGGTACTGGTCCTTGCACTTGTCTGCTGCAGGGCTTTAGAGAAAGCTGACCGCTGGAGCCAGGCTCTGTGACTGGTGAGCCATTGGCGGAAGACGGGAGTGGAGGCTCGGTTGCCGGTGCAGTAAGGAGCGCAGCGGCGGTACTGGTCCTTGCACTTGTCTGCTGCAGGGCTTTAGAGAAAGCTGACCGCTGGAGCCAGGCTCTGTGACTGGTGAGCCATTGGCGGAAGACGGGAGTGGAGGCTCGGTTGCCGGTGCAGTAAGGGAGCGCAGCGGCGGTACTGGTCCTTGCACTTGTCTGCTGCAGGGCTTTAGAGAAAGCTGACCGCGGGCGCCAGGCTCTGTGACTGGTGAGCCATTTGCGGAAGACGGGAGTGGAGGCTCGGTTGCCGGTGCAGTAAGGAGCGCAGCGGCGGTACTGGTCCTTGCACTTGTCTGCTGCAGGGCTTTAGAGAAAGCTGGCCGCTGGAGCCAGGCTCTGTGACTGGTGAGCCATTGGCGGAAGGGCGGGGAGTGGAGGCTCGGTTGCCGGTGCAGTAAGGAGCGCAGCGGCGGTACTGGTCCTTGCACTTGTCTGCTGCAGGGCTTTAGAGAAAGCTGACCGCTGGAGCCAGGCTCTGTGACTGGTGAGCCATTGGCGGAAGGAGCGGGAGTGGAGGCTCGGTTGCCGGTGCGAAAAGGGAGGAGGAAGGAGCGCAGCGGCGGTACTGGTCCTTGCACTTGTCTGCTGCAGGGCTTTAGAGAAAGCTGCCCGCTGGAGCCAGGCTCTGTGACTGGTGAGCCATTGGCGAAAGACGGGAGTGGAGGCTCGGTTGCCGGTGCAGTAAGGAGCGCAGCGGCGGTACTGGTCCTTGCACTTGTCTGCTGCAGGGCTTTAGAGAAAGCTGACCGCTGGAGCCAGGCTCTGTGACTGGTGAGCCATTGGCGGAAGACGGGAGTGGAGGCTCGGTTGCCGGTGCAGTAAGGAGCGCAGCGGCGGTACTGGTCCTTGCACTTGTCTGCTGCAGGGCTTTAGAGAAAGCTGACCGCTGGAGCCAGGCTCTGTGACTGGTGAGCCATTGGCGGAAGACGGGAGTGGAGGCTCGGTTGCCGGTGCAGTAAGGAGCGCAGCGGCGGTACTGGTCCTTGCACTTGTCTGCTGCAGGGCTTTAGAGAAAGCTGACCGCTGGAGCCAGGCTCTGTGACTGGTGAGCCATTGGCGGAAGACGGGAGTGGAGGCTCGGTTGCCGGTGCAGTAAGGAGCGCAGCGGCGGTACTGGTCCTTGCACTTGTCTGCTGCAGGGCTTTAGAGAAAGCTGACCGCTGGAGCCAGGCTCTGTGACTGGTGAGCCATTGGCGGAAGACGGGAGTGGAGGCTCGGTTGCCGGTGCAGTAAGGAGCGCAGCGGCGGTACTGGTCCTTGCACTTGTCTGCTGCAGGGCTTTAGAGAAAGCTGACCGCTGGAGCCAGGCTCTGTGACTGGTGAGCCATTGGCGGAAGACGGGAGTGGAGGCTCGGTTGCCGGTGCAGTAAGGAGCGCAGCGGCGGTACTGGTCCTTGCACTTGTCTGCTGCAGGGCTTTAGAGAAAGCTGACCGCTGGAGCCAGGCTCTGTGACTGGTGAGCCATTGGCGGAAGACGGGAGTGGAGGCTCGGTTGCCGGTGCAGTAAGGAGCGCAGCGGCGGTACTGGTCCTTGCACTTGTCTGCTGCAGGGCTTTAGAGAAAGCTGACCGCTGGAGCCAGGCTCTGTGACTGGTGAGCCATTGGCGGAAGACGGGAGTGGAGGCTCGGTTGCCGGTGCAGTAAGGAGCGCAGCGGCGGTACTGGTCCTTGCACTTGTCTGCTGCAGGGCTTTAGAGAAAGCTGACCGCTGGAGCCAGGCTCTGTGACTGGTGAGCCATTGGCGGAAGACGGGAGTGGAGGCTCGGTTGCCGGTGCAGTAAGGAGCGCAGCGGCGGTACTGGTCCTTGCACTTGTCTGCTGCAGGGCTTTAGAGAAAGCTGACCGCTGGAGCCAGGCTCTGTGACTGGTGAGCCATTGGCGGAAGACGGGAGTGGAGGCTCGGTTGCCGGTGCAGTAAGGAGCGCAGCGGCGGTACTGGTCCTTGCACTTGTCTGCTGCAGGGCTTTAGAGAAAGCTGACCGCTGGAGCCAGGCTCTGTGACTGGTGAGCCATTGGCGGAAGACGGGAGTGGAGGCTCGGTTGCCGGTGCAGTAAGGAGCGCAGCGGCGGTACTGGTCCTTGCACTTGTCTGCTGCAGGGCTTTAGAGAAAGCTGACCGCTGGAGCCAGGCTCTGTGACTGGTGAGCCATTGGCGGAAGACGGGAGTGGAGGCTCGGTTGCCGGTGCAGTAAGGAGCGCAGCGGCGGTACTGGTCCTTGCACTTGTCTGCTGCAGGGCTTTAGAGAAAGCTGACCGCTGGAGCCAGGCTCTGTGACTGGTGAGCCATTGGCGGAAGACGGGAGTGGAGGCTCGGTTGCCGGTGCAGTAAGGAGCGCAGCGGCGGTACTGGTCCTTGCACTTGTCTGCTGCAGGGCTTTAGAGAAAGCTGACCGCTGGAGCCAGGCTCTGTGACTGGTGAGCCATTGGCGGAAGACGGGAGTGGAGGCTCGGTTGCCGGTGCAGTAAGGAGCGCAGCGGCGGTACTGGTCCTTGCACTTGTCTGCTGCAGGGCTTTAGAGAAAGCTGACCGCTGGAGCCAGGCTCTGTGACTGGTGAGCCATTGGCGGAAGACGGGAGTGGAGGCTCGGTTGCCGGTGCAGTAAGGAGCGCAGCGGCGGTACTGGTCCTTGCACTTGTCTGCTGCAGGGCTTTAGAGAAAGCTGACCGCTGGAGCCAGGCTCTGTGACTGGTGAGCCATTGGCGGAAGACGGGAGTGGAGGCTCGGTTGCCGGTGCAGTAAGGAGCGCAGCGGCGGTACTGGTCCTTGCACTTGTCTGCTGCAGGGCTTTAGAGAAAGCTGACCGCTGGAGCCAGGCTCTGTGACTGGTGAGCCATTGGCGGAAGACGGGAGTGGAGGCTCGGTTGCCGGTGCAGTAAGGAGCGCAGCGGCGGTACTGGTCCTTGCACTTGTCTGCTGCAGGGCTTTAGAGAAAGCTGACCGCTGGAGCCAGGCTCTGTGACTGGTGAGCCATTGGCGGAAGACGGGAGTGGAGGCTCGGTTGCCGGTGCAGTAAGGAGCGCAGCGGCGGTACTGGTCCTTGCACTTGTCTGCTGCAGGGCTTTAGAGAAAGCTGACCGCTGGAGCCAGGCTCTGTGACTGGTGAGCCATTGGCGGAAGACGGGAGTGGAGGCTCGGTTGCCGGTGCAGTAAGGAGCGCAGCGGCGGTACTGGTCCTTGCACTTGTCTGCTGCAGGGCTTTAGAGAAAGCTGACCGCTGGAGCCAGGCTCTGTGACTGGTGAGCCATTGGCGGAAGACGGGAGTGGAGGCTCGGTTGCCGGTGCAGTAAGGAGCGCAGCGGCGGTACTGGTCCTTGCACTTGTCTGCTGCAGGGCTTTAGAGAAAGCTGACCGCTGGAGCCAGGCTCTGTGACTGGTGAGCCATTGGCGGAAGACGGGAGTGGAGGCTCGGTTGCCGGTGCAGTAAGGAGCGCAGCGGCGGTACTGGTCCTTGCACTTGTCTGCTGCAGGGCTTTAGAGAAAGCTGACCGCTGGAGCCAGGCTCTGTGACTGGTGAGCCATTGGCGGAAGACGGGAGTGGAGGCTCGGTTGCCGGTGCAGTAAGGAGCGCAGCGGCGGTACTGGTCCTTGCACTTGTCTGCTGCAGGGCTTTAGAGAAAGCTGACCGCTGGAGCCAGGCTCTGTGACTGGTGAGCCATTGGCGGAAGACGGGAGTGGAGGCTCGGTTGCCGGTGCAGTAAGGAGCGCAGCGGCGGTACTGGTCCTTGCACTTGTCTGCTGCAGGGCTTTAGAGAAAGCTGACCGCTGGAGCCAGGCTCTGTGACTGGTGAGCCATTGGCGGAAGACGGGAGTGGAGGCTCGGTTGCCGGTGCAGTAAGGAGCGCAGCGGCGGTACTGGTCCTTGCACTTGTCTGCTGCAGGGCTTTAGAGAAAGCTGACCGCTGGAGCCAGGCTCTGTGACTGGTGAGCCATTGGCGGAAGACGGGAGTGGAGGCTCGGTTGCCGGTGCAGTAAGGAGCGCAGCGGCGGTACTGGTCCTTGCACTTGTCTGCTGCAGGGCTTTAGAGAAAGCTGACCGCTGGAGCCAGGCTCTGTGACTGGTGAGCCATTGGCGGAAGACGGGAGTGGAGGCTCGGTTGCCGGTGCAGTAAGGAGCGCAGCGGCGGTACTGGTCCTTGCACTTGTCTGCTGCAGGGCTTTAGAGAAAGCTGACCGCTGGAGCCAGGCTCTGTGACTGGTGAGCCATTGGCGGAAGACGGGAGTGGAGGCTCGGTTGCCGGTGCAGTAAGGAGCGCAGCGGCGGTACTGGTCCTTGCACTTGTCTGCTGCAGGGCTTTAGAGAAAGCTGACCGCTGGAGCCAGGCTCTGTGACTGGTGAGCCATTGGCGGAAGACGGGAGTGGAGGCTCGGTTGCCGGTGCAGTAAGGAGCGCAGCGGCGGTACTGGTCCTTGCACTTGTCTGCTGCAGGGCTTTAGAGAAAGCTGACCGCTGGAGCCAGGCTCTGTGACTGGTGAGCCATTGGCGGAAGACGGGAGTGGAGGCTCGGTTGCCGGTGCAGTAAGGAGCGCAGCGGCGGTACTGGTCCTTGCACTTGTCTGCTGCAGGGCTTTAGAGAAAGCTGACCGCTGGAGCCAGGCTCTGTGACTGGTGAGCCATTGGCGGAAGACGGGAGTGGAGGCTCGGTTGCCGGTGCAGTAAGGAGCGCAGCGGCGGTACTGGTCCTTGCACTTGTCTGCTGCAGGGCTTTAGAGAAAGCTGACCGCTGGAGCCAGGCTCTGTGACTGGTGAGCCATTGGCGGAAGACGGGAGTGGAGGCTCGGTTGCCGGTGCAGTAAGGAGCGCAGCGGCGGTACTGGTCCTTGCACTTGTCTGCTGCAGGGCTTTAGAGAAAGCTGACCGCTGGAGCCAGGCTCTGTGACTGGTGAGCCATTGGCGGAAGACGGGAGTGGAGGCTCGGTTGCCGGTGCAGTAAGGAGCGCAGCGGCGGTACTGGTCCTTGCACTTGTCTGCTGCAGGGCTTTAGAGAAAGCTGACCGCTGGAGCCAGGCTCTGTGACTGGTGAGCCATTGGCGGAAGACGGGAGTGGAGGCTCGGTTGCCGGTGCAGTAAGGAGCGCAGCGGCGGTACTGGTCCTTGCACTTGTCTGCTGCAGGGCTTTAGAGAAAGCTGACCGCTGGAGCCAGGCTCTGTGACTGGTGAGCCATTGGCGGAAGACGGGAGTGGAGGCTCGGTTGCCGGTGCAGTAAGGAGCGCAGCGGCGGTACTGGTCCTTGCACTTGTCTGCTGCAGGGCTTTAGAGAAAGCTGACCGCTGGAGCCAGGCTCTGTGACTGGTGAGCCATTGGCGGAAGACGGGAGTGGAGGCTCGGTTGCCGGTGCAGTAAGGAGCGCAGCGGCGGTACTGGTCCTTGCACTTGTCTGCTGCAGGGCTTTAGAGAAAGCTGACCGCTGGAGCCAGGCTCTGTGACTGGTGAGCCATTGGCGGAAGACGGGAGTGGAGGCTCGGTTGCCGGTGCAGTAAGGAGCGCAGCGGCGGTACTGGTCCTTGCACTTGTCTGCTGCAGGGCTTTAGAGAAAGCTGACCGCTGGAGCCAGGCTCTGTGACTGGTGAGCCATTGGCGGAAGACGGGAGTGGAGGCTCGGTTGCCGGTGCAGTAAGGAGCGCAGCGGCGGTACTGGTCCTTGCACTTGTCTGCTGCAGGGCTTTAGAGAAAGCTGACCGCTGGAGCCAGGCTCTGTGACTGGTGAGCCATTGGCGGAAGACGGGAGTGGAGGCTCGGTTGCCGGTGCAGTAAGGAGCGCAGCGGCGGTACTGGTCCTTGCACTTGTCTGCTGCAGGGCTTTAGAGAAAGCTGACCGCTGGAGCCAGGCTCTGTGACTGGTGAGCCATTGGCGGAAGACGGGAGTGGAGGCTCGGTTGCCGGTGCAGTAAGGAGCGCAGCGGCGGTACTGGTCCTTGCACTTGTCTGCTGCAGGGCTTTAGAGAAAGCTGACCGCTGGAGCCAGGCTCTGTGACTGGTGAGCCATTGGCGGAAGACGGGAGTGGAGGCTCGGTTGCCGGTGCAGTAAGGAGCGCAGCGGCGGTACTGGTCCTTGCACTTGTCTGCTGCAGGGCTTTAGAGAAAGCTGACCGCTGGAGCCAGGCTCTGTGACTGGTGAGCCATTGGCGGAAGACGGGAGTGGAGGCTCGGTTGCCGGTGCAGTAAGGAGCGCAGCGGCGGTACTGGTCCTTGCACTTGTCTGCTGCAGGGCTTTAGAGAAAGCTGACCGCTGGAGCCAGGCTCTGTGACTGGTGAGCCATTGGCGGAAGACGGGAGTGGAGGCTCGGTTGCCGGTGCAGTAAGGAGCGCAGCGGCGGTACTGGTCCTTGCACTTGTCTGCAATCCATCGCCCTACTTCACTTTTCCCATTGCTCCCAATAAACAGCCTAAGAATGGCCTATGATAATTGCCAGTCCTTGGGATGCTGAGTATGGTAATTGGAGTAAAGAGGGACTCTGGGGCAGGATGAGGCTGTCGGTTTCTGGCCAGCATTCGGGGCAAGTTTCCGCGAAGCTCTTCACCCGCCCGCTCTGCGTGTATTTGAACTCCACCTAGAAGCGCTCCCTTTGAGGCTTTTGGAAGCAGAAGTGAGAGTAGGCAGGAGAGTAGAGCAGAGCAGACTAACGCGCTCCTGGGGTTTGTAGTAGTTGTAGAGACGGACCTGGGCTGGCTTTTGCTCCGCCACCAAGCTACTCTGCTGACTCTTCAGGTTGAAGCACTGTTGCTCGCCGCTCATCTTAAACCAGCCCACCGCTAATGTTGTCTCATTTCCTACTCTGCTATCAGTCTGTCTCTTTTAGAGGCGTTGATCTTTGCTACTGGGCGGATTTTGAATTGGTAAAGGGAACCTTGTTAAAGTAGATTTGGGCCATAGTGTCGGATTTGGTGAGCTCAGCTCGCTGGAGGCCGGGAATATCGCTGAGCTGGGCTATTTCAGAAGCATCGTACTGGAAGCCAGACAAAGCTTCCGCCTCCATCACCGCCATCCCTGTCTCTCCGCCTCGAGTATACCTACACAGCAGTCCATGAACGATCGCTTCAAAAAGAGTGCTTTTGGAAAAAAGAAAAGAAAAGCAGAACCGGCAACAGAATCGTGCGTCAATGTCAGTCTGGCTGCGGCGATTGCTGTCCCTGGCGGTGCAGTTGAAGGGCGGTGTGCTGCCGGAGTCTTTCAGGTGGTAGCTCCAACTCAGCTGCCCGAAGATGATCCCCGTCCCACTCGCCTCCATCTCCACCGGCACGCGCACATCCCGAGCCTATCACCACCCCTTGTCCTCCCTCTCTCACTGGCCAAGCAGAGGAGCTGAGCCGCTTACCACGTAGGTCTGGAGGATGAGGGCATTGTCGGGGTTGACGGAGAAGCTTTCGGTCTTGGTACGTCCGTTGCTGAGCTTGATGGCCACGTCGAAGTTGGGGGTGTAAGCCTCTTCTCCGTAGGCGCCCAGAGCAGTCAGCGCCACCACCGTGTCCTGTCCCATCACTCTTTGCTCTGCTGGAAAGGATGGGCAGGAAGGCAACCTGGGTGCTGGCCCATCCGCCCTGGCCGTTGCGCTTGGAGACCAGCCAGCGGACGACAGGCAGGGCTGCGTTGGCCTGGTTCTGTAAAGAACTAGGCTTCCTGGTGAGGCTAGAGGAGGCATGGGAAGTCTTGACCCTAAGAAGGTATGTGCTGAGAGCGTAGGCGGTCATCTCCACGTCGGCGGGCGGGGGAGACCACCAGTACCAGGGTCGATTCTCGTCCTTCGCCTCTTCCGGCTCTGACCAGAATTTGAAGCCCTCTGCCAAGAGTTGCATTAGTTTTCTCTGTTGCTAAAGAAGATTGTAGGGGAAGGAAACCTTTCTGCTCGGCAATGGCCTGAAGTTTGGTCCAAGCGAGCTCTTTGCGTGGGCTGTTGGCCAGGTGGAGAGCGTAGGCAGTGATGGCCACAGCATAGGGCGAAGTAAGTGTCGGCAGCTTGGACTCCAGCCACTTTTGTGCTTTTGCATTTGATTCCTGCAAAATGTGCTCCTTTTCCTTCTTCATCAATGCTAAATTGAAAGCGAACCCCGGCTTCTAGCTGGGTGATGAGAACGTAGGCTGTGAGTGGGACGCCTTTCTCGTTTGCTCCGCCCTCAACAGTGCCAGAAAATAAACGCCTTGCTCTTCAAGCCTTGTGGCAAAAGGCCTTTTACGCCAAGAGAACTGGAGTGGACTTCATGAAGCTCATCGTAGTCTCCGTCGGGAGTTTGCTTTGTGGCCAGGAATTCCAAGGCTTTCTGCAGACGTATCACTTTGGCCCAAGGAGAGGATGGTAGAAAGTAGAAGGTGGGAACGCGAATGATCTCCTGGTCAATGGTGATGAAAGGCTTGGCCTGGTTGAAGGAGCGAGCGACGAAGGCGGTGAGCCAGGTGCTCCCGTGCTCGTCGCTGTCCCCGAAGGCGGAGAAAGAGTTGTCCTGCCGCTTGTACTGCAGCTCTCGCTGATAGCCCGCCTCCATGTACTGCTTCGCCTTCGCCTCCAGATTCTCGTCCAGCCGCTGCGTGGCTGTCAGGTACTGCACCCCATCACTCTGAGAGAGTCTTTGAAAAGTAGGGGATGAAAAGAGACCTTGATGACGACGATGTTGGGGACGAAGTTGACCATATTCTGCTCGCCGCAGCCGTAGGGCATGCGTACCAGGTCGTCGATGTTCTTCAGCACCGGCGACATAACGTCGCCTCAACAGGCATTGAGTCCTCTGAGCCTAGGGGATGAAAGAGGGTGGAGGTGGAGACCGATGATGTCCATCTTGACGCGGCCGGAGCCGACGACAAAGTCGGGGTTGTTCAAGGGGAGCTCCGCCTCTAGCGTCTCCTTCATCGACGCTCGTCGAGACAGATCGATCGTCACCGGTTTTACCCCAGTCACTCGGAAGCCTTCTGGCTGAAATTCGCTCTCATTCTTTTTTCCTTTCCTAGGCACCATCAATTTAAAGTTTCTTTGGCAAAACGTCAATGAAAGTATTGATTGGTGGATATTTTAGGCGGAACCTCAACGATGAGGGGTTTCCGTAGGCGATCGGCGGCGACCTGACCCCTGGCCTCCACTTCCAGCATGAGATCCCCGATGCGTTTGGGGCGGATGGGGAAGAAGACGGCGGCGGAACTGTCCGCTTCCACCTACGCATTCCTTTCCTTGCCAGCCAAGGGGACTCAAGAGCACTGAAAACTGGGACTAACTCTGACTGCGCGAGTGTTGAAAGCGGCGTTCTTCTTCTTGCTCGGCTTTGCAGCTCGCCCGTCCTTCTCCACGAAGTCGAAGCCTGAGTTCTCCTTCATCGTCACCGTCACCTAGAATTCCCTTTTCCTTTCTTTGAGCAGTGACAAGAGGAGGGTTGTAGACCGTCTGTGGCTGGGCCATGTAGTTGAAGACGAGGACTTGGATGGCCACTTTCTCCCCTCGCTTCACAGAGTAGGGCAGGTTGAGACTGGCGAAGAAAGGCCGGAACACTTTCAGCTGGAATGAGCTGGTGAAATGTCTGAATAGATAGAGAAATAGCAACCTTGGCGGTGGTGGGTGCAATACCGAATCCAGAGTTGTCGTTGACGGCAAAAGCACTGACAACCCAGCTGGTGATCGTGTCCGGCACCGTCGACTCATGCGTCGTCCAACCACTTCTGCAATTCCCATTCCTTCTTTACGTGCTTTCCTTCTTTTATCTCCAATAACAAACTGTATTCCGCCTAAAAACGACAGCATCAAGATCATTCGCGCAAACTTTCAGAATCGCTAAGAATTCACATCCTATCGAAACAATCCTAGGTCAAATGGCCCTCCGCAGGGCTAAAATATCTTGGCAGAAAAATGGGCTAAAATGGGCATGATAACTGCTGGACTGCTACAGCTAACGGCTAGAGCAGAAAAGTCGCAGTGCAGAAGGGCTGGGAAAGAGGTGAGGGTGGATGGAACTCACGCAGCCGTGAGCTGGTGCCATAGCCAGGTTTCGGGGAATTCGCTGCGAAGTTTGGGGGCAGTAGTGGGAGCACCGCCAGGAGGGGGTGCAGAGGGCGGAGGGGCAGGGACGGAGTCCGCAATGGCGCCAGGGGCGAAGGCCATCATCATCGGACGCACTGCAAGGCTCCAGCCACCTCTGCCCCGCCATTTGGAAGGAGAAAAGGAGTGATTTAGCGGTGTAAGTGGTGTCAGTGCATGGATGATATGATGAAGCAGATGTGATGAGTAAAGTGGATCCTCTCGGGTGGCAGGAATCGAAAACCCTAGGCGCTCATAGTCACCTAGCCAAATGGAAAAAGTTGACTAGAAAACTAGGCTGGAAAACAAGCAGTCACACTGGTGTCACTATTTTACCGTATCTTGCAACCTACCTTGCCGATAAGCAGGCCAGGTCTCAGAAAATAGCTTATGCACAGCAAATAAGTTTCCGTGTGACAGCTAGAAAAAATTAATATGCATTGCAAAATAAGTCTGGCAACATTGAGCAAGAATGATGGAGCAGCAAAGAGCCGTTGAGCTTCCAACAAATTAGCACCACACAATGTCCCTCAATAGCATAATATTGCTTCTATCTTTAGCTTAAAAACTTAAAGTTGGAAACTACTCAACGGCTTTCAAAGTGAAGTTTTCAATAATTTTTAGAAAGACAAAGCTAAAAGAAACATGGAATGGGACACTTCCATGGGGACTAGTTCGATGGGCGCTTGCAGAAACTCGGTCTTTTTTTATTGATATCTGAGTACCCGAAATCAAAATTTAAAAGTGTCGCTAAAAATATAATAAACAATAGATCTCATTATGCCTCTTCTGGTGAAAGAAAAAACTAGGCTGTAAAGATACTGGCTAGATTCTTAGCGCATTTATTAAAGAATGGTTTTATAACTAAGTGTTGAGTGTAACCTGTGATGCGAAAGGCAAGGCTGGAAAGTGAAAGGAAGGAGTGAAAGAAAGCTAACGCAGCAGGAAATTTGTGCCAGAGCCAAGTTTCGGGGAAATCAGTGCGAGTTTTAGTTGGCGTGGCCAGTCCGCCGCCCACTGCCTTCCTATTCACTGGGGCCGGCGCTGGTAGCGCCAATCCAGCAGATTCATCAACCGCCCCACCGGCGAACGACGGACGAGGAGGCACTGCAATTGTAGCAATAGAGCTAGAGCTGAGGAGCAAGCACACTGAGCCCCCACTTATTCCTCTTTCTTGTTAGCGAAGCATAAAACCTGTCATTGTTGGGGTGCATTAGGCACGGCGATTAGTAGTAGAAGGTAGACTAAAACGTTGCAATAATGAGGCCGTTGAAGCCGATAATGGGAAAGATGATGAGCTTATAGCGCGGCTAAATTCAAAAGTGAAGACTTGGATGGAGTCCAAGGTAAATAGAATGACTCAGTTCAAATAAACCATCGCACTCATTCGCTTCCTTCATACCAAGCGCTAATGAAAGAATTAGAATGAATAGGCTCCTGCCAGCCAAAACGAGCCAACAAATATGGCCATGCCTTCAGCCAGTGACATAGCCAGCAAAGAAGCTAAAGGCTTTAGGCTAACGCAGCAGGAAGGCTTTGCCAGAGCCAGGTTTCGGGGAACTGGCTGCGAAGTTTGGGCGCTGCAGAGGCTTGCGGCAGGGGAGAGCCTGTGGCGGCCGGAGCTGGGGCCGGCAGAGCTGCCAATCCAGCCGCTTCGGGGACTGCCCCCCCGAAACCTCCGAAGGCTACCATCGGCGGCACTGCAACCAACACTCAGCATAGCCTCAAGCACAGCTGTCACAGAGTCGCCCGCCAACCCAAAGGCTGCTGGTGAGTAAATCATGCGTTTAGTTGGGGGTTAGAAGTATTAGATGAAATCAATCTGCTTCATTTCGCACTGCCCTGCGATTCGTAGCTGGGAGAACATTTTGACCCGTGATAAGAATGGTAGCTCATCGCGCTACAGCTCATCACACACAATTCAGGAAACCTCCACAATCATTGAGACCCCACAAGCACTCGGGAACGGGAAGCAATAGGAGCGGAAAAAAGCGATACTCAAACTGAAAGAAAAATATTGCACAAATATCCAAATCAAGACTGCCAGATTGCCCAAAAAATATGGTATAAACATCATTTTTCATCTCAAGCAATTGGTTTGAAAAATTGACTTATTTCATTTACCAAGATGTGGCACTAACATAGTTGCAGGGAGATGGAGCCAAAGCCAGGTTTGTGGGAAGAAGCTGCGTGTGCGTGGCGGCTGAACAGCGCTGGTCTTGGCGGCCACGGGAGAGGGTTGGGGCTGCTGGCCGGGAGCCAAAGAGGTTGGTGGCCTGCTCGTCGTAGCCAGGGGGATTGTAGTCATCGCCACTCTCCCCATCATCGCCACTCTCCCCAGCCACACTGAAAGCAGAGAAAGCATAGAACCGCCTGCCTACCCCGAAATACATTGCACCTCTTGGGGTTAGTTGCATTGGTGTAGGCGTTGGGAATATGGGCATGCTTCGGCTGATGTCAAGAATCCCCCCCTCCCCCCAATGGGTTTACCCCCCAAAGGTTTAACACCCCACAAAGGGTTTAGCCGAAGCCGAAGTTCAATATAGTACCCTTTGGGCGGGGGGGGGGGGGGGAGGGCGGGGGGGGGGGGGGCTAAACCCTTTTGGGGGGAGCTAAACTCTTTGAGGTGGGGCAAAACCTTTGGGGGGTTTTCTTGAAATCAGCCCATGATTCGATTTCAGCTACAGCGCTTAAACCAACAAGCATTGGTGCAGTCTTACGTGCTGCTCAACTCATTCCTCGGTCTCTCACAGCATTCGCCAGAATACACAAGCACACAGGGGACTACGCGGCTGGGAGTTGGTGCCAGATCCAGGTCTCGGGGAATAGGCTGCGTGTTCTCGCTGGTTCTGGGGCACCGTCTTTGGCAACCACCAACATCGCTGTCCGGGCAAAGAGATCAGAAGAGTCCACCGTGAAGGCACTAATCCTCCTCAGCACTGCAAGTGGCTTATCGTCTTGCCTCTCTAAACGATGGTCAACTGGTGGTCATAATGAATGAATAATTTAGTCATTTCTTTCGCTACGGAGAGCTTATCCGAAACTGAGTTGACACTACCCGGTGAAAACAAAGTAAAAGTTTGACAACGTAGAACACGTAAGCTTTAGCTGAGTAGTTTTACTTTTACCAGCGAATGTTGAGCGGTGAACCCAGCTTTTTTTTCTAGTAGCGAGGTTATAAGCAGAAAGTCGCCGTTTCTGAGCAAACAAAGACTGCACATGGACGAAAGCTTTCTCCAACCACTGACATACAATACTCACATCAATGGTCCTGACCATAGCCAATGTCTTTCATACTGGTTGCTTTGCTACCAATTGAAGTGATAAAGAAGTGACACGAATGAAGACACGAAAACGAAAATATATTAGCCAAAAGTTATGTTTCCATGATGAACCTTCGCACCTCTTCGGTGATGAAAAAATGTTGAATCCTGATACGAGAAACCTTACATGAAAGTGCGGGCGCTAACTTTTTCGCATAAAAATCTAACATTAAGGCCCTACAATTTATTTCTGACAAAGGTGATAGTTTAGTCTAAAAGTTTTTACTGTTTCTTGCGGAATGAATGACAATATTTGCCCTAGCTTTTTGGATTAGGTAGTTTCCTCTCCATTGCACTAATGTTGACTTCTAAAACAAGTCCTAGGGCGCGACAGCGCCCTAGTTATGAATGGGTGATCGAGTTTTTGGGTGGTCGCGTGTCCCGAGGTTCAGCGCCTTGGATGTTGAATGAAACCATGGACATTTATACACCAATCGAAAGCTTGTAAGGAGATCTCGATGACGAAAATCGTGGAAATTTGATTTTAGGCCTAGAATTTTAGAAATTTTGAAAAAACCTGAAAAAAAGTAGAAAAATGTGACTTCTCTGTCTTTGAAGTGCTCTAATTTTAGAACAAAACCGAAATTCAAAAATCCAAGAATTACGTGTTTTAGCAAATTGCTTCAGCTTTTCAGTGGTGCTATTTTTGTAATAAGTATTATGGAGAAATTTCCCAATCAATTCAAGTTTTTGAGAGCGATGTGGTTCGATTTTGTGCTCTACCCATTTCGCTTATGTTTCAATGAAGCCAAACTGCGCAGTTTTTTAAAACTGATGCGCAGGTTAGCTTGTATGCAATAGGTTTGTGAGCTTTATGGGGTCTTAGAGACATCGACCTAGCTATGAATGGTTGGTGGTAGAAAGATAGATCCTATGGCGCCCTAGTTATGAATGGGCAATCAAGTTTTTCGATGGTTGCATGTCACAAGCTACAACTCCTTAGATATTGGATGAAACCTATAACATATATTTCAATCAAAAGCTCTCAGTGAGACCTAGATAGATGGAGAAAATCGTGAAATTTTGAAAAAAACCTGGAAAAGTTCTAATAATTCAATTTTTTTATCAACTGATGATCTGGTTAGGTTTGAGCGATGGATTTTTCCCAATGACTGTTTGAAGCCTTGTTCATGTGGCAAGTAAATATGTCTTCCACATGGCCAAGACCTAGACAAGACTAAAATGCTACAGCATGAGCTGCTTATGAATTGTCAATCATCAAAAAGAACTAGACAAGGTGTGACAAAATCGTGATAAATTTAGATTTAAATTATAAACCATTTTGAGTCAAAATTTTAACAGGTTCATCTACGAAATCCACTGAGCATTCATAAGCAGGCGGCAATTTTGGCACAAAGAGGACAAAAATTAGTGAATGATAAAATAGAAAATACAACTAGTGTAATAAAAAAATGGTTAAATCGAAAGAAAATTTCTGAATTTTTGGTCACAATGAACTTATAAGTTTACTAAATGAGGTGTAACAAAATAAAACAAACAAAATTAAAGTTAAATTGAAATTAGCTAAAGTAAAGTTAACTTTTGCTAGCATTTGCAATATGATCAATTTTTTCTTTTCAAATCACTTTTCAAACTTTACATGTATTTTTCTGTAAGAGGCTTTTTCTGATTTAGTAAAGTTCACAAATAACATCACTTAATCAAAAATTATTGACAAAATTAAAACTAGAATAATCGAAATAACAAGTTTCCTGCCATAAATTGCCGCCTGCTTATGAATGCTCAGTGGATTTCGTAGATGAACCTGTTAAAATTTTGACTCAAAATGGTTTATAATTTAAATCTAAATTTATCACGATTTTGTCACACCTTGTCTAGTTCTTTTTGATGATTGACAATTCATAAGCAGCTCATGCTGTAGCATTTTAGTCTTGTGTAGAATCATTTGACCCTCTGAGGATGAAAGAAGGGTAATAGAATGCAATGGGCTGAAAGCGTTGTGCCTTGCGTGCAAGATGGATGCGTTGTTGGAGGCTGGTAAATGACCTTCTGGCTGGGAGCGCAAGCCATAGCCAGGTTTCTGGGAAGAGAGTTCGTAGACGAGGAGCCGAGGCCTGTTTCGGAGCGCCTCCGCCTCCGCCAACAGCACCAGGAGCATAGTCCTCAGCCATTGCTGCACCATCCGCGTCCTCCATGTAGTACTCATACTCCGGCCCTTCAATCCAAAGCCTCCAGCTAGCACTGCGCCCACCCCTTGCCTAATCACATAGAACAATCACAGACAGACCTTTCCACCAAGGAGAAGCGATAGATGACTGTAGCAAGATCTCAGCTTATGCTCGGCAAAAACGAACTAAAACAGCCTTCACACACCGAATGAAAATCTAGACATCCTCTTCACGTGACAATCATGCAAACACATCACCCTCAATATTGAGCTTAAAATTCAAACGCTATTGTAACAATGCAATGATAAGAGTTTAGAACAGCCTATAAAATCAGCAGTCAGACAAATATGTTGGGTATGTTGTACTATCTGGTCTAGCCATGTTGGGTATGTTGTACTATCTGGTCTTTTATTCCCCCGCCCGCTAATATGCGCAAACTGGATACTGAATCTATTAAAGGCTTAGGCTTAGTCAAAACGACAAGAATCGTGGCAACAGCGTAGGCTTCGCTTGCGAAGCCTTAAAGCTGAACTCAAACTGTACCAGCAACTGCGTAGGCTTCGCTTGCGAAGCCTTAAAGCTGAATGCACATTTGTGGACTCACAAAATTTGTGACTCGAAAAAAGTAAAAGACCAGATAGTACAAAATAGCCAATATGTTTTCAAAATTAGCAGCACAAACCACGTTTACAGACAGTCTAACGAAACGAGGAAACCAAAAGCTTCTCAAATCTTTCCAAACATCATCTAAAATTTGACCAAAAAAGCAAGATTTCTCTCGATTGTATAGGTTTAACCTCTTGGATTAGTTAGGTTTTAGATGAGTGGAAGGTTGAAACGCAGACAAATCTTATGCAGGCCAACCGCGCGCGAACCACAAATGCTACTTAGTTTCAGACCTTGGTCCTCACAGCATCCGTGAGAGATGGAAAGAAGCTGAGCAATACGCGGCAGGGAGTCGATGCCAGAGCCAAGTTTCGGGGAATAGGCTGCGAGTTCTCGCTGGTTCTGGGGCACCGCCTAAGCCTTGGATTGTCACAGCACTCGTCTGAATACGAGCAGCAGCCCCGCCGAGTCCACCCAGTCCCACCTCAGGATTGAGCACAGCCGCACCGCGGCCCGCCATGACGTAATCAGCAAACTCCGGCGCTAAAACACTATGCTTTCTCTGGCCTAAAGACCTCGTAAATTCACTGCTTTTCCCTCCCAAAAGAAGCGATAGGAGAATGCACAAATTTCTGAGGTTATGCCTGGCAAAGCGAGGTAACAAGCAAACAGAGCAAAACTGCGACACAGAAAAGCTGCATCTTTCATGATCTACATAATTCCATCGCGCAAACACATAACTCTCAATTATTTATCCCTGATTTTGGCTGACTCCTAGAACCCCCCCCCCCCAAGACTTACACCCCCCAAGGGGTTACACCCCCCCCCCCCATGAATTACACCCCTCCCCCAAGAATTACACCCACCCCCCAAGAATTACACCCCCCCAAGGCATATATATTGAAAATTTTTTTATTGCCTTAACATACTTCTCTTTACATATCTCGAAATTTAAACTCAAGGAATTTTTTTCTAAACAACTAAATACCTACTTTTTTACTGAGTCTATACCTAGTTAGTCTATACCGTGTTCGTCATGCTACTAGTTAGTCTATACCGCTATATAGGGCGTAGCCAACACAAAAACTAAAAGGCTCGTCCTTTCACTGTGGCAGTACCTACTAGTTAGTCCTTACCGAGTTGAGCACTTTAAAACATCAATGAACTTGGTATAGACTAACTAGTAGGTACTGCCACAGTGAAAGGACGAGCCTTTTAGTTTTGTGTTGGCTACGCCCTATATAGCGGTATAGACTAACTAGTAGCATGACGAACACGGTATAGACTAATTATGTTTGTAAAAAAAGTAGGTATTTAATCATCTACATGAAAATTCCGTGAGTTTAAACTTCGAGATATGTAAAGAGAAGTATGTTAAGGCAATAAAAAAAATTTCAATATATATGCCGTGGGGGGGGGGTGTAATTCTTGGGGGAGGGGTGTAATTCATGGGGGGGGTGTACCCCCCTTGGGGGGGTGTAAGTCTTGGGGGGGGGTTCTAGGAGTCAGCCCTGATCTTCAAGATTCCAACGCTACTCTTGCATTTCAGTGAAAAGTGTCGAGCACAGGTTCAAAAAACATCATTCGGACAAATAAGCTCCAGATACTAGCAGCATAAACTGCATTTTTCCGAAGACTGCCAAAACGGGTAAGCAAGAATTTCTTAAATTAAAAAAGCATTGGGCGAATATCAATTTGCGGTAAGACCTAATAATTTAAGGCTCATAAAAATAAATTGTGACTGAAAATGTTTACTACTAAACGGCAAAATGAATGAAGCAAATTAAGGAAATGCAGAGTGACCTTGGGTTGAAACGCCTGAGCCAGAGCCAGGTTTCAGGGAACTCGGAGCGCAAGCGGGCTTGCGGCGCTTCCGTTCTTCGTTGAAATTTACTCGATTCCTCTGGCGTGCCGCAGCAAAATTGTATATTTGGTGCTGCATCATCATAGTATCATCATCCGCTCCATAATAGTAAGTAATACATGGGTGGCCCTGAAATCCCGCAATCCCCTTCGATTACTTCCACCCGTGTCTTCCTAATTACAACCACCTACATTCTCCTTCTCCTAGCCCTTTTCAAATGCATCGAAAAATATAACCTTTTTTGAGCATTTATTTAAATAAAGGCAAATTTTAGGGCAATGAAGTTGTGGCTTGCGGTACCAAACCAATGTAGGCCTAGCAGTTCCTCATTCGGTTTAGTCAAGAGCAGATTCAGCCAGCACCGCGTCGCAGTGCTTTATCTTCTAGAACAACGCCCTCCAGTTACATGACAAACGCGCATCTTGCAACCGACGAGAAGCGATAACAGAATGAAGCAAGGAAAGCAAAGCATTAGATTTTGACTGAAAATAGTGCGCAACAACTCACTTTATCCGTTCAGCCACAATGGGTATATTGTATTCATTCACTTATTCATTCGTATCTGCACACAGTCAGTCGTTCTCAGTCCGGGAGTCCGGGAGTCAAGTCCGGGAGTGTTCCAAATAATGAGAAATGTCCGGGAGGGTCTTGGAGGGGTGCTCAGTTCAACAATTTCACAATTACTCCATTCATCATTCGTTTGAAATTGGCGTTTGGTGATGTCACACAGATTAGACATGAGATCTTTTAGGCAGGAAAGTAAGCGAAATAGTGAGGTGGGAGGTGAGGAAATAGAGAGAAACCTTCGGGTAGAGAGTTGTAGCCAGAGCCAGGTTTCCAGGAAGCGCGTTCGTAGAAGAATGGGCGGCCATGAGGCGAAATGAGTGGGCGCTTTAGTAGAAGTCTCGAAGAATCTATCTCCAGCATATATGGGATAGTCACCATCCTCATAGTAAACTACAATCTTCATCTTTCTCACCCTTTCAGGCCCCGCCCCGCCCTTGACGAGGCTAAGAAGAAATGGGAAGGTCTGCTAGTGTGCCTCAAAGTCTGTCCCTTTCTACGTATGTGAGTGACACTGCGATGCAAGTGAGCTGTGCTGTAAAAGCATAGGAATCGTAAAGGGTTTCACAGTGCAGGTAGCATTCTCAACAACACTCAGATAAAGTCTTTCAGCAATCCTCAAGCCTCTGAGTCACAGTCACACGCAGAGATCGTAAGCAGATTGCCATTCCCCGCTCATTCCACGAACAATCATCCTAAGTAGTTTCTGAAGTTCTGGCTGCCTATTTGGCAAGGAGTGCAGAAGCAAACAGAGCGCGCATCAAAGGCCACAAGAAACACAAGCCAGGCCTGGTCACCTAAGCTTTCTTCTCCCCCCACTCTTCCATTCATACAAGGACCTTGGCAAATAGATGACCTTGTGGCGGACAGCTGATGCCAAAGCCAGGTTTCAGGGAAGTGCTGACGAAGTTGAGGAGGGCGGCTGAGAGTGGAAGCCCCCTCCTCGCTTTTCTCGCCTTCACTCTCCAAATCCTCTGCGGAAAAAGCCTCCTCATCCACCTCGTAGTAATCCCCTAGAATATATTGCGATAGAAAAGAAGCTACTGCAGCCGGTGACCCCAGTGGAAGATTGAGGGTGTCAAGCATACGCGGCTGAGAGCAATGAAACAGGATGATTGACAGAAAGCATGAAGTGATGCTAACCGGTGCCAGCTATTTCAACCTATAGCAGAACAGCAAACAGGCGGAGCCAACCAGAAGCCAGCCAGCCTTTCTACCAACAAGAAAAGAAGCTTTGCCAGAAAAGGCTGGTAGGCACAAGAGAGTTTAGTAGAGGTTAGTAAGTTGTGTGGTGCTTTGCGGGAAATGAAAAGGGCGTACTTGGAGGGACCGGTTCCCGGTAGAGCCAAGCATCCGTCAGCACCACCAAACCCGCGTTCTGTTCACCAAACATTCGTATACCTCCTAGTTCTACTGGACAACAGCTAAGGAAGTAACATCGAAGACGGAGGCAGCGTCCTTGCCGGAGATGCCCCAGGGGAACCAGATGGAACGCTTGGAGCGGCTGCGCCACGGGCCCCAGGGCCCCCAACGATGCTGCTCCCCGTACTGCGCCACATCAGACTCCACCTCAACACCCCCTCAACATTTGCTACCAGTTTTTCACCAAATCGCGAGAAAACCTCGTCAGGGGTGATGTCGTTGCCGGACTTGAGGAGGAGGACGGACTGGTCCACGCCCAGGAGGTGGATGTCGGAGCCCGCGTCCGCCTTCACGCGCACATTCACAGAGTCCCCTGGCTGGGCCTCCGCTGGCGCCACCGCGACCTCCACCTTCAACCTCCTCCTGCCTTTCACCAGTCCCACCAATTGCTCCTGTGCGGCCTTTCGAACCTCGTTCTCGAAAAGGCCGTCCACATTGAAGTCCATGGCGTCCACGATAAGCTCGCGGTTGTCGTTGCGGACGGCGAAGACGATGAGCTTGGCCTTGGGCGCCATATCCGAGCTGGCCTCTATTCTGATTTGCTGACTGCTGCCTCGAGCAGGCAAAGACTCCGTCAGCAGTACCAGACCACGGGAGACTACCTGAACACATTCTGTCTCTTACTCACCATGCCCTTCTTGCCTTGACGAGACTTCAAACGTCTTTCAAGCCTTCTTACTTTGATTACGAGGTACAAGAGGTGCTAGAGGAACCTGGTAGGTGAGGCTGGTGAGGGCTGCGGCGGAGGTGACGGTGAAGGTCTTGGTGGAGCCGGCTTGAGCGGGACTAGTGGAGTCGGGGGTGATGAGGAGGAAGGAGTTGGTGGGACTGACGGCGGCTTCTGACCAGAGACTGCCCGAGGCCGTTCGCTTCTGCTGAGCTTCGTTGCCGTCTTTCCAGAGGGAGTCCTTGTCCAAACTCGCCACGCGGTCAGATCCAGTGTAAAACGCCTGCACCCATTGGTCGTCCAATGTGGAGCTGGTTGGCCAAGTGGAGAGAGAAAGAATGGTGTGACCTCGACATTGATGTTGGAAGTGTTGTCGGGAATGTCGAGGGTGAGGCTGAGAGTGCCATCAGCGCCAAGGTCCTCCACTCGCTCCCGACTTTCCGATCGAGTGGGTGGCTCTTCCCAGCCCCACCGAAAGCTCCGTCTTCGCTCCGTCTTCAGTTGTTCCAAATTCTAGGTTTTTGTCAGTGAGTGCTGCAGCGTACGGAGCTTGGTGTGGTGGTGGTGGTGACAGGCATGGGAAGCTTGATGGTGTAGTTGATGTAAATCTTCACTTTGCGTGACTCGCGAGGCTTCAGGGGCATGCCATCCTTCGTTTTCACTGCCACCTGCCGCCAGCATGCTTCGTGTTTGGCATTTCATAAAAATAGCTGTCAATAATGGCCAACAAAGATGTTGAAGGGCAAGCCGGGCTTGAAATTTTCGGTGGATTTTTCCAGGCTAACATCGTATCTGTTTCGATGATAGGAGACAAGGCTCTCTTCCTCTCTGCAAAAGAGGCTCGGAAGTGAGCGGGGTTGGAGGGCGAGGGATGAATGGAGGTATAACCTGGTAATGCCCGTCAGGTCTTCACTGACAGAAGCCACCACCTTGATCTGGCCTCCCCAACTTTGAATCAGATTGGCAGCCGCTAGATCTTCGTTTGCGAACGTTGCAGTGAACTGAAATTTAGCTTTTTTAGACTGCTAGTGCAATATAAAGCTACCTCATTTTGTTAACTGATTGATTCTATAATTTGCTACCAAATTGAAGCAACATTAATATTGAAGATACAAAAATTGCTGAAATTTGCTCAGAAATCAAGAGAAATTAGCTGAAAGTAAGGTAGTATGGGTTGAAGGCGGTATGAGGGGGCATGCCTGTCCATCGTCGTCAAGGGTGCCAGTGACGCGAAGGCGTGGGGGAGGAGTTGCAGGCTCCGTCCCCACAACCTCCCCCAATTCGTCGAAGATGGGGATTGGGGGCGAAAGCATCCAAGGCTGCCGACTCCACGGCTCTTTCGCTTCCACCACCACCGGGCCCTCCACTGCCTTCCCGTACGTATACCTGCACAAGTCCTTTCTTCATTCGCCCTCATTCCACTCAATAACACTATCGTTCTGCAATAACACTAATTCGCCTGGCAGCCATAATGAATGCTCAGCCTGTAGGATCAAGAAAGGAGTGTAAGAATAGAGTGACTTGGCAGAGACGGTGACTCGAAGGTCGTCGGTGTCGAGCATGAGGGACGGCGGCTCCACCTTCACCTCGAACTTTGGCAGCACTCAAACCCCCACTCTCCTTTTCATCACCTCTCCCTTCTCCCCCTGCCAGACCATATTTGTCGACGGAGAACTCCTTCCGCGTCTCACTGTCGTCCTGGGCCTTGAGCAGGACCTGCCAGGAGCCCAGCGGCGGCTCATCCGACAGCTTCAGCTCACCGCTCAGCACTCCTCCAAGGTGGTAGCACTCCTTCAGCAGATGGAGGCAGAGGGTGGGAGTTGTGGAAACCCTTGTCGAGTGGGGCGTCCTCCCGGTTGACCATGAGGTTGCTGAGCGGGTCGTTGATCTGCAGCTGCACGGAGCCCTCGTACGGCTTCAGATCTGGCTTCAGCACCACAGCTCTGTACTTCACTGCACAGCATCTCTTTTCAGCTATACTACTTTCGTATTGAAGTTAAAGAAGGGAGAAACCGGTATCGCCGGGCTTATAGATGGCCTTGTCGGTTTGTATGAAGAGGGAGAGGGCCTTGGCTGAGAACTCGAGCGGCTCCTGCTTTTCGAAAAGCGTTCGCCCTGACCCATCCTCGCCTAGATATTCTTTATTAGCTCTTTCATCCTGCTTTTCAGGAGCATTAGTTTGCCTTTGATGTGGAGGAAATAGGACTTCCCGCTCACCAGACGGGTGCTGGGCTGAAAAAGGCGCATCCTCTGCGGACTTCCTCAAGCAAATCGCACTTTTTGGGGGCCTCCTAGAAAGAGCAGAATGAAGGTGAAAACCTATGGGGAGGTTGGATCGGCGAATGGAGGCGAGCGATTCGTTCTTCTCGCCCAAGATGGAGGCAGTGATGAGGTTGCGAGTGGGAATGTCCTTCAGGAGCTGCAGCGTGAAGGAATACTCGCTGTCCGGCCGAATCCGCTTCGGACCCACGGCCACATAACGCCCTGGCCTGTACACATTACATTGATGACACACAATCTGGACTGCAGGAGAACTTGACCAACTTTGCTTCCTCTGGCTCATCCTGGCCTTGGCAGCCGAGGCAAAGCAGCCCAATAAATAACCCCAATTGATGCAAATGCATATCTGCAAAGCAATTGATTTTTCCATTGAACCCGAGCAGTGCTCCAAATATCTGCTGAATTGTGCAAATGGAGGCTAGTGTGACGAGAGGAAAGGAGGCGATAGGGAAAGCTGACAGAAGAGAGACGGATGGGCTGATTTCTGTCTGATTTCTGCGGCACATTGGGTGCAGCCTCGCAACAAAGATGTCAGACGCACTAAAAAAGCCACTGCTGACTGCCATGGAAGAGGGGAGGAGCGAGAAAGGGCCGTATAGAATGTGGACTGTGGGCCACGCCCACGTCAACAAATTATTCCCTGTACACTGTGACGTAGCCTGGTGGTGGGCGGTTGGCGTCCTTTCAGGCTGACGCCGTCTATTTATACCGGCCAATATGATTGCACATTGGCTCATCCCCTTTCACCACATCGCATGACCAGAGGAGCAGTCTCAGGCACACGAAAACATTCATCGAATCTAGGCAATGTGCAAGTTTTCCAGCTGGCCCGGTGAAAAGGGTGTTTCCAGGAAAAGGCCCCGGAAAGAACTTGAAAATGGGGTGAGAGCAATTGTTTGCAACTGAGCCCAGGGGGGGTGGGGGTGTGTGACGAATGAGGAGGCAAAGAGAGCTGCGTCCGGTGGTGGTGGGGGTGGGGGGAGTGAGGGGGGCAAAACGTTTAGGCAAAACAAGGGAGAGTCTCTCTGCTCTTGAAATAGGACCAGTTTCCCGGCTGTGCAGCCCGGGCTGCTGCGTCTTTTGCACAAACTGGGATGGGGTCCAATGCCCACTGCTCCACATGAAAGTGCTTCAGATTCGAATGAAATGAATTTCTGACAGAATTTGCTGGTTGACGTAGAAAAAACTTCAGGTGCATTATTGACAGCTGTGGGAATCTAGGCCAGGCTTTGGCAGCGCAGTAAATCGTGAAAAGGGATGGAGAATGATTCAAGGAACACTTACGAAACCGCCTTTATAGGCAACCGGATTAGAAATCAAAATGTTTTTTTGAAATAATTTACTGTTTTTGCAATAACGCCATTTTATGATTGACTTCGTTTAGCAAGTGTTTTAATGAATGATTTTTTCAATAAACATTCGATGTTGTTGTTGTTTTGTAGCTTATGGTCTTTGGGAATGGCGATGCTGCCAGTCAAAACACTCCACGGAATAAAAAACATCATTAATGCAGCAACTGCATTTTTTTAGTTTTATGTTTGAAATCCACGGACAATAGCGACATTCACAATGACCGAAAATAAGGAGATTAAAGCTGGCCACACGAAAGAAACTGTTTTGCCTGTTTTGATCCGCTATACGATTCCTTACTTTACACCAGCGCTATTGTAATATAATTTTCCTCCGTAAAATCAATCGAAGAACAGGACAATGGTATTGAAAATACAAAAAAAGGAATGCATACAACCAGGAAACTAACAAAATAAATGCTACTTTTTTCTTCAAAATCTGCAGCCTAGCTGGGCAGTGCTGTCACAACTGAGCTTGAAAGGAGGCAAACATATGCGGCACACTTATTTGGAAACGATACAAAATTTACATTCCCCCTATTCGTCATAAACTACAAAAACGGCATGCAATTTAATGTTTCCAATCAAGGGCGCTGGATTTGTCTCCACAAACTGAGACCCTGATACCTTCAGTGCATAAACTGCCCCATGCATATTTCCATAACATGAGCATCCTACTGATTTTCAACGAGGCAGCTAATGTAGGAGAGGAGGGTAGAAGTTGGAGGTCAGACATAGTGGCTGGCAGTGAATGAGTCGTCAGGATTGTCAGCGGATGAAGGCGGTGCGGGTGAGACGCGGCTTTTGAGGGGAATGAGCGGGGGCTTGGGCTCCCAAGGGTCGTCGCCGACGCCCAGGGAACTCCCTGCTCGCTCCTCACCTCCCAGCGGAATGGTGGACACCCCCGAGGAGCCTGTCAAAGAGCAGCCACTGAGGGGTTAGCTGGGTGCGGTGGAGGAATGGAATGCCGAGTGATTGGGCAGGCGGATCGGCGCGGGGCGGTTTGAGTCGCTGGCGGAAGCGTAGCCAGAGGGAGTGGGTGAGCTCGGTGCAGAGGACGGTCCCCCCGTGGGCTGCCAGTAGGCGGAGGATGAACACTCCGTCCGGGCGCAGGAAGTTGGCCACAAACCTGCCGGTGGTGGTTGTGTGGGAAGGGTGAAAGGAGAAGGTGGAAAAAGACCGATGAAGAGCCTTGGAATCCTTCTCCGGGTGCGGGGGATTGTCGGAGAGCTCCAGGTGCTTGCTCACGAAGCGTCGGCGAAGCGACGGGACCGCTAAGGTGGCCAGCCAGAAGAGAAGGTTGGAGAGTGTGCATACGGTGAGGAAGAGAAACCTGTCACTCACTCTCTTGCTTCCCCAGTCTAATGGAGGCACTAACCAAAGCCAGAGAAACACGAAAATCTTTTCTGTAAACATGTTGATCACCAGAACACACCTGCAAGAAGTTTGGCTGTATTTTTCAAGCAAAAGCTATTGTTCTGGCGCATGTATTTGAGAAGACTAAAAGAGAGCCAACTGGACGGTATGCCTGTGCAGGTTGCCAAGTTGGCGAATCTCGAAATCGCAGAGTGTGGTTCTGGGGAATTTGCCCGAATCCTTCCACTCCATGCCCTTTCAACTCAGCGTCTCCCTTTCAAGATACTTCCAAAGCGGGAAATGGAACCCTGAGTAGGTCGAAGATGACATGCGCACCGAAGAGTGGGTAATCGTTGGTTTCCAGGAATCGATTGAGCAAGAAAAACTGGCCCACAACATTGACCACGTAGAGGAGCTTCGTGAAACTATAGAGCAGTGAGACATAGGCCCCATAATACTTCCCTGTCAAGCCAAACACTCTTCCAAATATGTAGATGGATATGGAACCAACCGAATCGGATAAAAGCCCATAGATAGATGGCCTTCTGCTTGCTGCCGAAATCCCTCTGGTAGCGCAGGGCATCGTCCAGATGGCGAGTGAGAATGTGAACAGTGCGGGCGCGATTCTCGGGCTCCATGTTGGCCTCGTTGGTGGCCAGCTGGAGGATCCCGTGCAGATTCAACCCCGACTGCGTGTTCAGCAGACGCCAGACCTCAATCACCCCCCAGTTCCCCTCTTGCCCAGCCCAGCAGCAGGAAGCGAACGGTTGCGGGAATGTAGAACATGAGAGCCTGGATGGCCAGTATGAATGGGACCTGGAGGCAAGGCAAGGCTTTGGGCAGGCTTGGAAGGGGAGGAAGAGGAGGGACCCATTGATAGTAGCCGATCTGACGCCGCTCCCTATCCTCGATGCGGGAGGGGATGAGGTCTTCAAACGGCACCCAGTACCTCAAACCAGTCCATCTTGCCATTTAGTCTGTTTTTGAAGCAAGTATGACGTGTTCTGAATCCAGCAATAGCTCTCCGTGTACTGCTCCATGGCCTTGGTGAACTGGGCTGGGACCTGGAAGGTGAGGGAGGGAGTGTAGGGGTTGAAAGAGAGGCAGAAAGGAAAGAAAGAGAACCCAGCATTCGATGGGGTGTCCGACATACTGCTTGGCGGAGACGAGGATAGCGAACATGATGATGATGGAGGAAGTGTAGTAATAGTTGAGGCGATCGATGAAGTCATCGTCTATCCGAGGCTCTAAGCTCTGCAAATTATTCATCATTGCTTCATCGCGTTTTTTTTTATTTTTACGACCAACTGACGAGGTATTTGAGTAGCAAGCCCCATATTGCTAGCACAGCAGGGATAATTTGCACTGACAAAGAGCAAACTCAGCAAATCAATCCTTTTAACAAGCAAGTAATAAATTTTGTGCAGATAAACATTTACAGGCAGATCCTGGGCGATTTTCTTCGGCGTTTCGAGCAACAGCTGTCAATGGGGAAAAAGGTGGAAGCTGTTAGGCCAACTTTTGCTTCAAATGCCAAAGAATCGCCAGCTTAGCCTCCTCAAGCCCCGGCCAATGACGAAGGGGAAGTTTTCTCAGGCTACACAGGGTTGGGTTGGGGGACAGACTTTGAATGTAAAGCAGCTGGGAAGCAGGGTGCAAACTAAGGCTGCCGTAAGCAGATGTGTAGATGAACCTGAACTGCGGAAAAGAGCAGGCCAATAGCCTTAACGCCCATGGATGGGAGGCCTTGGGGAGGTCAAAGGACCTAGCAATTCCTTGGCATTTGATTTTGGGCGCTAAGGTGAGCCTAGAGTAGGTGAGTGGATGAAGGAGGGGGGATGAAGGTGTGGAACCTTGAGAGCAGCAGTGAGGTAGTGCATGGTAGCTACGCGGGTGTTGCGCTGGAAGTTGCGGCGCCCCGCGAACTCCTTCTCCGATTTCCCGAACGAGCCTTTCCGCCCCGGCAGAATCGGCAGCCAGGAGACATGCCGCAACGCTGCTGCAATTCATCACCTCACCGCCTTTTCTTCATTTGCCCTAATGGAAGAACGGCTGAGAGGCCCCTGACCGAAACGAGCTTTTTGAGCGACAGTTTAAAGGAGGTCAGCGTCGGCATACGAGAGGGGTGGTTTGAAAGAGGTGGGTAAGTGTAGGTGGGTGAACAGTCAAGGACGTGGACTCCTTGGACAAGGCTGAGCTCGCGGTTGAGGAAGCCGCGGATCCATTTGAGGAGCCACCAGCGGGCGCCAGGAATGTGATCTAGACTGTCCTCCGAGTCCTCGTCCTCCTCCCCCGACTCCTCCTCGGAGTCCGCCTCCGCGCTGAGCAGAGAGTCAAGACTGGAGTCGAGGCTGTCCCCCTCCTCCGAGCTGGAGCTGGACCCGCCCGCCTTTCGCCTAGCCAGACTGCCACACTAGGAGGCGGTTAGTGGTGAGTTTCTGTAGGCAGGGCAGGAGTGGAGGGAGGTGTGAGGCGGTTGAAGAAGGAGGAGTGGGTGATGCTAGAGGGGGCTAGGGTGACCTTAGGCCTCCAGCACCTCGTCCAGGCCTAGGAGGGAGGCATCAATGGAGGTGCACACTCACAGGAGAGCCTACACACGGCTACAGAGAGAGAAAGAGGATGAGTAGAAGGAGGTGGGGCAGAAGCGGCTTTCACCCTGTCCGTCGTCCTTTATCTCCAGTTTCACCGGCGGGGCAGGTGAAAAGTGGAGCTGGTAGGGCTTGGAAATACAATGTGGGAGCCTCTGCGCGCGGCGGGCAAAGCTCGCAAATCAAATGCTGCCACGTAGGGGCGGGGGTGAAGGGAGGGAAGGAGGGCAGGGGAGGTGAAAGGGGGATGGCGCAGAGGGAAGGTCTTAAAGGTTTCGGGAAGCACTAGTAAAAGCAGCGAGCAGAAGCAGCAGCTCACAAGGGCACCAGGATTTGCTGGCGGGCGAGAAGGGACAGGGGAGTCAGCAGCCCTCTCTATTGGCCCACTTTGAGAGAGAGCCTGGGCTCAGCCCCTGCGGCCTGTCAAAGGTGACCGGGGATTCCAAGCCTCGCCTATTGCCTCTCCCGCTCAACGCCAAACGCCGCGTCAATCAGTCACCCACGCAAGTTGTCACTATGTCTCCCATCTGAAGGCAGTAAACCTCATGGAGCTGTCATATGAAACAGAGTCGTTAAGGAGAACAACTCTCTCATATTTTAAAACCAGGGATACGCACTTCCTATGATATTAGGCTTTAGAAAATATCTTTTAACTAAGATTTTATTTAAATTTAATATAATTCTTGGTAAAAAGTTCTCAATCTGGATTCAAAAATATTGAGTTTTCAAAAAATTGAATAATTACTATATTTATGGGTCAATTTTGGGACGTAGAACTCAAAAAACAGAGTTTTGATTGCGTAAAAATTTATAAATTAGAAAAATGTTTTTAAAAAATTTAAAAACTCCAAAAATGGCCTTCATGGGCTGCGCGCTTCGCTTTAAATTTTCCCAACTTTTTTGGCTTAAAATATTGAATTTTGTTTTTTAAAGCCACTGATTAGCGGGGACAAGAGGATAACTAAAATTGCATTTTTCACTTATTATTTTGAGCTTTTCTTTTCCGGAAAAATTATCTTCCAAATTGAAAAAACTGAATATGCTTTTAAACATTTTCCCTGGTCCCTAACCAAGAAAAAAGTTTTGTCAAATTCCGAGAAGGATTACTTTTTCGCACTCTCCCTTTAAAAGACGTAAAATTATTATAAATTGTTGTGTCAATTATTTTCAACTCAGATCAAAAATGCAAATATTTTGGCTGGAAGACGCGTTTAAAAGCCATAAACTGGAATTTGCAGGTGAACGACTTAAACTTTAAAGGAAGTGACGCAATTGTTGGTAAACCAAGTTTTAATACCAAAGATTAAATATTTGAAATTTAAAATCTACACTTTCTGTGTAGCGCAAAGTTTTAGATTGTAGTTAATTTAATTGATTTGAGAAAAATGCGTTTTCAACGATTCAAAATTTCTGTTCGTTCGAGCAACACAAAATCTTAATATAGCTTCTTGATTTGGAAAATCTTTTGCCACTTTTTTACACAAATTCTTTCAGAAAATAAGCCAGCCACTATCTTATGCAGGATTGCGCAAAGGAAAGCAACTAACAGCTGTCCTCTTTGGCCTGTGACTGGACTAGGGGAATCCACTGCGACTCACTAAGCTCGGCAGGCGCTGACTGACTCGCATCCAACTCCTTGATCTCCGCCTCTACTGGCTGCACCCGCTTCTTTTCTCAAAACCCACTCCATTCCTATACACACCATATCAAAACAAGCCAGCGCTACTCTTGACAAGGCTGGGCTGGCTATGTTCTGCCTGGTCTTCTGGGCTAGGTTGCGGAGGAGGCGAGGGCGGGTTGTGAGTAGTGGGCCGAGAGGGGAGCTTGGGCAGAAGCAGAGGCGAAGGGGCTGCTCGGATGACGCCGGCGCCCGGGGCTCCGTTCACCTCGGCTGCAACCTGCAACCTGCCCCTTCTACTCTCACCGACACTCTGCTACAACACCCGCCCTTCCTGAAATACAAGCCGGGAGCAGGGGAGTGGCGCTTCTGCCTGCCGCCGCTTGTCCAAGCATTCCGACGCTCCGAAGGGGCCGATTATCGCATGGGGGGCCGAGGTGATTAGGGAGGAGTAGGAGGAAAAAAAGGAGGACCTTGGTGGAGCGCGTCCGAAGCTTCTCCGCTAGTCGAGCCTGCATTCGACTCGCATTCCACCCACCGCCCTCCACTTTCTTCCGCTACCCCACTCCAGCCACCTTTATGCCCCACCACTTTTCACTTCTTCAAAACAGCTACTTCTCAGCGAACGCGGCCTATATTCGAAGCAAGGAGAGTTTTCTATGAGCACGCGAGTATGAGGCGCAGACTGGGCATCTTATGCAATACACTCTGGCAGCTGCCCCAGGATAATTGGCTGATGGACGCTTCCCCCCCCCAAGAGTTTTTCCCCCCCCCCAAAGGTTCTCCCCCCCCCCCCCAAAGTTTCTCCCCCCCCCCCAAGAGTTCTTCCCCCCCCCCAAGCCCATTTTTTTTTATTGTCTTAAAATGCTTCTCTTTACATATCTCGAAATTTAAACTCAAGGAATTTTTTTCTAAACAACTAAATACCTACTTTTTTACTGAGTCTATACCGGATGGCGGGCGCATGCCTACCAGGAGTAGGGGCTTGTCCCCTACCAGGAGTACCTTTCAAGATTCCAACTGAAGGGCTTAGACGCATGCTCGTCCTCGACGAGGTCATGACTGTGGCAGTACCTACTAGTTAGTCCTTACCGAGTTCATTGATGTTTTAAAGTGCTCAACTAGTAGGTACTGCCACAGTCATGACCTCGTCGAGGCCGAGCATGCGTCTAAGCCCTTCAGTTGGAATCTTGAAAGGTACTCCTTTTAGGGGACAAGCCCCTACTCCTGGTAGGCATGCGCCCGCCATCCGGTATAGACTAACTATGTTTCAAAAAAAAGTAGGTATTTAATCATCTACATGAAAATTCCTTGAGTTTAAATTTCGAGATATGTACAGAGGAGCATTTTAAGACAATAAAAAAAAATTGGGCTGGGGGGGGGGGGGAAGAACCCTTGGGGGGGGGGGGGGGGAGTAACCCCTTGGGGGGGGGGGGGAGAAACTCTTGGGGGGGGGGGGGGGGGGGGGGGAAGCGTCCATCAGCCGGATAATTTGCAGTTTGCCCAGCCGAAAGCCTCGCAGAGGTCTTGAAGGAAAGAATGTCACTCCGTCCACCGCCAATAGATCAATGGACCTCGGCCAACCTCTACCAGCTTCCAGCACCTACGGCAGGGGACTTCTGGCGCCTTCCTCTCTCTCTCTGCCTCCTGACATGCCGCGCAACATCTGCCCCTCCCCCTCCCCCCTCCCTTACTCCCTCCAGCAAGCCAACTCCTCCCACACGCTCCCTTCACACCTCTTTGTAATCACAGCAACTGTCTCCGCCAGCCTCTTTTTCGCCCCGCCTCCGGGCCTATTCATTCTCCCGCCTAGCCGCCAAAAAGGCCTGGCATTTGTGCTGGCCTCTTTTTGCCTGGCCTGGCCGCATTCGTCTTCGCTGCTCTCTGGCCAGCTGCCCTTCATTGCGGTCATCATTTGCCACAGAGGCAAAGAGGCGAGGAGGAAGAGAAGGCGGAATGCGAAGGAAGTTTGGGAGCTTGCCATGGGCTGCTTGTCAAACAATTTATGCGCTGACATTCGGCCAGCCTCTTGCTCTCTCACTGCGCCTGTTTAGCTAAACTGCTACATTTCTTTAACCTAAGCCGAACTTAGAACTATACTTTTCTTCCTTCCGTAATTGAAGAACGCAAAACAATTGAATTTTCTAATGCTGAAAATGATATACAAAGAGCTTCCAATCTCCATAATTACAATCTCCGAAATATTCGCTCCATTTTCGGTCGAGACTAATATCTTTGTCCTTTTTCAAACCGCATATAAAGCATCACACCGAAATAGGCATCACACATTAGCCTGGCGTTGTAAAGAAAAAAGAAATGAGAAAAGGAACTCCGCCTAAAAATTGCGCTCTTCGGGTTCTTTCCACTCCATCTGCAGGTAGTCGAATACATCGCGTTCGCTCTTCACTGGCAACGCATCGCCCGCTTTGCCTTTGAAAGCAGCGACTGTCTGCCTTTTTTGTATTTGGTAGGTTTAGGAAAGATGAACCTATGGAGCCAATTTTACGAAGGGCGTGTTCGTTAAGCGTGTATCCGAGCTCCTGAGCCTTGGCGCGCATCTCTCGATTGAACTCGTCCGAACCCGTGAAGTACAGCACGCCGCACCAGTACTCGTCCGAAGGCAGAATCCTTTTCATTGCCAGAGTTCTTTGCATACCAGTTCCGAATCGCAGCAATACACTAATTCTCAAAAAATTCAAAATAGGCTGACACGATCTGTGGGAAGCGAAATGTCAATGCCCAACTTCTAACTAGGCGTATAGGGCGCTCAATTTCGGGGATAATAGAGGTCGACCGTTGACCTGCTTATCGTGCCTCATACAGAAAATGAAAAAATAAGAGAGTTAAAACGTGATGTCAATTCGACGATGGAGTTGATAGTCGGGGTGTTTGCAGATGCCCATAAATTTCGTCTCCCCCTTAGCGATGACGTCCACTACGAAGTCACCCATCGCCTCCACTGCTCCCGCCAGCAACTTCTTCTGCAAATCCTCTCCACTTTCTTGCCTAAATAGAAATGCATTTCAATAGTTCAATCATTCGTTCTCACTGTTGCATTATTATTGGATGAATATGGTGTTGATATCCCTTCTGATATGTCACTTATTTACGAAATGAGAAAAACAAACGGAGGGCTTGTCCTTGGCCTGCTCGCGCTGCTTGTACTTAGGATGGCTGAGGAGTAAGTCAATGTCGCCGGAGTCTGCAGCACCTCTTCGATAACTTCCGCAAACCAACGCCTCGTATTTCCAATCCAACGCCTTCACCTTTTCCACTACCACTTTCTGCAATTGCACTCGTTTACCCAGTTATTCTTGCCCTGGCCTTTGGTTGGCAGAAGAAGAAGGCAGAAGAAGGGATAAGAAAAGGGGGTACCTCCAGATCTGCGACCTCCTGACGGGGAATACGCTGCTCAATGTCCTCCAAATACTTGAGGCCCAGGCTCTGCGCGTGGTTGAGGCGGGCTGACTTTTTCTCCGCCGCCCATAGCTCTGCAGATACAGCTAGATGGGCTTTCTTTCCTGAGTGATGGCTGTACCTGGAATGGAGGTGATGCCGTCTTTGACGAGTTGGTGGGCGAGGACGGGGCCAATTCCGCTCACTCGTGTCAATTCCTTCACCGCCACGCTTGTGTCGTCTTTCCTGATCTGGAAATTAAAGGTGGTGTTAGTGAGGGGGTGGGGCTTATTAGAGAAAGAGACACCTTCTCGAGTTTGTTGAGTTTGCCGGTGGCGAGAAGCTCGTCGATCTTGGCGGAGATTTTGGCGCCAACGCCGGGCAAGGCTTTGGCCTCCTCTCCAGAGCTAATTTTCTCCGGATGGCGGCCAATGGCAGCGGCTGCTTTGCGGTAGGCGTTGTACTTGTGGATCGCCCGCTGGTTCTTCTCGTACTCCGCCAGCTCTCAATTCCCTTCACCCTTTTTTATTTGGCCTCATTTTCAGCCTAGTTTCAAAATAGCCAGCCAACTTAGTTTCTTTCCACCACTGCTTAGAATGTGCTACTTGCGTTTCCGCTAACCCAGCAGCATGTCCGAGATCTGGGAGTTGACATTTTCAGCCCCTCCGGGCGTCTTCCGTTTCCCACTCATTCTTTACTTTTTCTCTTCTCTGCTTGGCGGGAAATCCCTCTTCCACCCGTCTCCAGGGTAACAAAGCGCGCAGTTGCGGCCGGGGGCCTCTTTCCATCCATCCTTCCCCGCATCTGGCCACCCGCCAGGGACCATTCCCGTCCTGCCTATGTCGCCGCGCTTCTGCTCACGGGCCCCCTGGGTAGGTATGCAGACTGGCAAGCGCCAAACCCTCGGCGTCACCCCCGCCACTCCCCTCCACCCACTCCCACGCCCCCCATACACCCCACTACACACTGCCCTTGTACACACACACAGCCAGCCTCTCTCCGGAGCATATTGCTCATTCGAATCGTCAACGCGCATTTCAGCCCCCGCTTGGCTTTAGCCCTACCTCAACTCCCAGCATGGTTCTCTCCTGCCTCTTTCCATGAAAGGAGGAGGGAGGGGAGAGCGACGGTGTTTGCAGCCGGGCGGAAAGGGGAAGGCGGGGAAGGACTCGGGGAAGGCGAAGGCGAAGGTGATCAGTCGCTCGGCGCGTGCGGGGCTGCAGTTCCCGGTGGGGCGTATCCATCGCTTCCTCAAGCAGCGCACCACCTCACACGGCCGCGTCGGCGCCACCGCCGCCGTCTACTCCGCCGCCATCCTTGAATACCTCACCGCCGAGGTTCACCCTTCACTTCATCCATTAACCCATCACTGCCCAATCATACCCTCTCTCTCTTTCTCAAGGTGCTGGAGCTGGCAGGGAATGCGTCGAAGGACCTGAAGGTGAAGCGAATCACGCCGCGCCATCTCCACCTCGCCATCCGCGGAGACGAGGAGCTCGACACTCTCATCAAGGCCACCATCGCCGGAGGAGGTTACCCACCCCACCCTCCTCCTTTCTATCTCTACTTTCCACTAAAGACGCATTGAAAATAGCCTTTTCCATTGGTAAATAAAGGAATAAAGGAGGGGAAGTGTATTTGCAGGAGTGATCCCGCATATCCATCGCTCCCTGATGGGCAAGAAGGGCCAGCAACCCAAGCAAGCCTAGCCTCTCTTCTTCTTACTTTCCTTCCCCTCATCCATTCGTCTTTGCCCGACTGGCATGCAGCACTCCAAGTTTTCACAGTGTCCTTTCCTAGCCTACACTTGAGTGTTTCCACTGACTTGGCTTCTCTGCGTATCCCGAGTTTTAGTATTCATGCATTGAAACCAGGCCGTTGATCTGCCGTTAAACATCAGCTAGCCCTCGTCTGATTCTGCGTCATACTGAGGTGAACATATTGCGTTCCTTGTTTGTTGTGCTCCTCTGCATTGTACAGGTTTTGTTCGTATCTAAACTGGATAAACCACGGTAGCCAAAGACTGCTTTACTCCGGGTATAGTACAATATGATATACAGAGTTGCAATGACAGCGGAGAACATTGCCTCTAAGGTTATGAGCAGAAAAGCCTAATGAAACTATCAGCGTAGAACGAAGTGCAAATGAAATGATTGGCTAGCGCAGAACATATTTCGCGCTGTTATTGCTACATCATTTTCTTGCTGGCGCGAACCCTATTTCAATTATCAGTCCTTCGCCACTGGCACACACGTATCCCTTTCCAAAATGAGAGTAACACCCTGCCAAGTTGTTTCATTAGTTTATTAGGTCTTTCGAAAAGTTAGTTCAAAAGTTAGTTCAATAAATTTGGTTGGTTAGTTCAAATGAAAGACTGAAGTTTGAGGATGTAATCGGGACATGCATGAACAGGCATTTTAGATAAGCGGTTCTAAAATTCAAAATGCTATTTCCAATCTTAATTTTATGTCTCATTAAAAAACGTTAGTTTTCAGTCTCCATCTTCAAGAATGAAAGGTAATCCTAATTTAGACATTTACAAAGGGTATGGCTGCCGATACCAACCCATTATGGGGACGTCATTTACGGGTCTTTACGCAGTACGAGGCACCCTTCAACATTCGAGTAGACGGATGCACCCATCGTGCTTATCCCGAAACGACTTCTCTTGCCTGCGTCCAAGGTCTTGCTTCCTGTTTCTAATGTGTCTAAAAATATTCTACCACAATAGGCACTTCAAACGTCGAGTCATTGAAAAGAAGGAAAAATCATAAAGGTCTGGTAATGGATCTACTGGGAATCATGGCAGTCAGCTTGAATTTCACCTATGACCTCTACTTCCCCGAAGACGGGAAGTGGGGAGGCGTGGATGAAAATGGGAACTGGAACGGCATGGTTCGCCATCTCCTCCAACGAGTACTCAGCCTTTTTTCATCTTACCTGCTCTCTGAAGTGAATCGGTGCATTGAAGGAGGGCGATCTGATCGTAGCCTCGGCTACGGTGCACACGAAGCGGCAGAGCGCCCTGGACTGGAGCCAGCCCTTCCACTTCACCGGACGCGGATTCATGCTCAAGGAAAGCGCACCCCCTGTCGACTACTTTCGTCAATTTCGCGTCCATAGCCACCCCCAATTCCTACACCCTCACACTCCACCATCAATGCTTACTGCAGCCGTTCAAGAACGCAGTGTGGCTGAACGGACTGCTGGCCGTGTTGCTAGTGGCACTGGCACTGAAGGTTAAATTCTTTATGTTTTATGTGGCTGGGGACTAAGTAGGCACTGCTGAAGCTGGCCAGCTACCTGTCCCCTTTCGACATTCATGGGCACTTTGTCCTCCATGCCAAGCTAGATGCTGCCGGGTCATATTTGTGCTCCCGCTTTTGTAGGCAGGAATAAGAAAGTTAGTTTGAGCACGAGGGATCTGAAGAAGTATCGGCGCCAAGCCTATCGTCTGTACCAGCAGGAGAGCAGGGGCCGGCATAGCCTGCAGAATACCCTCTGGAACACCATTGCCGCCATTTTTCGCGTTTCCCCTTTTTCTCTCCTTGCAGTGGACGAAGTTTTGGCGAAGGAAGTGTTTGAGGAGCAAGGGACTGGGTTCAACGAGTCGATCTCGGGTAAGACGGTGCAGCTGGTGTGGTACCTGGCAGTCTTCTGCCTCACCGCCGCCTACACGGCCAACCTGACCGCCTGGCTCACCCAGGCGCGTCTGCAGAGTCAGATTGACACCGTCGCCGACCTACTCAACAACCCCGCCTACTCCTTCGGTTCCTCTCTTAGCTCCAGTAGCCGAAGGGACGAGGACCGGTTGGCCTCTTCTCTTTGAAGGCATCATAGGAAGTACGGGGACGGAAACCTCACTGAAGCGGATGAAAGGCGAGGCTTATCGAACTATCTACACGCGAATGCAGGAGTCTGGCGGCATCCTGGACTCTGAGGCACAGGGCATTGCAAAGGTTTGTCTTTTCCTCCCTACCAAAGCCTCCTTCTTGCTCATGAGACACAAAAACTGACCTTTTCAAACGAAATGCAAGAGAGTGGTTGCAAAATTTCGACAAATTGCCCAGCGTTTAAATGGGATCGATTTAAAAGCATTGGGCACATGTTTATTGCCGTGATCATGGGAGCGGCAATATGTTACTCGTTAGGCCTATAAAGATGTAGCAGAAGAGGAGTTGGAGGAGATTAAAGGTGCAAGAGGGCAACTACGCCTTTTTTCTCCCACGCAGCACCATCATGGCCTACAACAGTCGACTGCCCTGCAATACTCGCCTCGCTGCTGAGAGCTTCGACGAAGTCATCTTCTCTCCCTTTCTCTTCCCACTCAACCCACACTACCTTCTACTAGGTTTTCTATGGAATGGGGATGCCCAAAGGCTCTGGCTACCTCAAAACTATCAGCAACTTCATTCTCAGCGTCATGGAGGACGGCACTATCCGCCGGCTTGAAGATCTCTGGTATCCCTTATTCCTTAGCAATGAAATTAGTGAACAAAGTGAGGACAAATAGACATAGGACTGCAGGTTCAAGGAGAAGGGAGAGTGCGAGGTGAAGGAGATGGCAGGGGTGGCCGGGCAGATGCGCACCAGCGATTTCATTGGCTTGCTTTTCTGCTGTCCCTGAGCAGCATGAACTGGGAATGGTTTGAAGGGACGCTGATCATAATCTACGCGTCGCTGTTGGTTGGCTTGGTGGTGGCAGGGCTGGAACGTGGTTGGCGGAGTCTGCGTGGAGGTTGGAAGCGCTATCGACACCATCCCACTGCCAAAGGCACCGTCACCCCTGCTCGGGCGAAAAGTCTCCGTGTCGTCCATCACGACGTCATCACTCAACCCATTGATACTTTTCACTAGCCACTTCTAGGACTCTATCCCCCTTTTGAACCACAAGGATTCACATATTTTGGGCAAACTGATGTTGATGACATTGTTTTCACACTAAATTATTCAAAATGATAAAGTAATGCAAAAGTTATGTTATGAATGGGCGATCGAGTTTTTGGGTGGTTGCGTATAATCGAATTGATTGAAGGAGTGCTAGGTTGAAAGCTATGACTTATATACATCAATCGACAGCTCTTAGTTTGCTCCAGATGGGAAAATTCTTGGAATTTTGATTTAGGCCCCTGAATTTTACTTATATTCAAGAATATGCAAAAAAACTGAAAAAGGGACATTTCTAACTTTGTTAAGGTCGCACAAAGAGGGTAAAAATCAGATCCAAAAAGAGCAAAATGCCCCATTTTTCAGACTGGGGAAGACAAGAGTCTCCCCGCTTGGTACTGAGCAGGAGTAAAACCCCTGTCAGAAAGTTGGCGGAACAAAGGAGTTCCCCTCGGACTCCACGGTGGTTCCAAAAGTCTCCTGGAGACACTCCAGCGTTGGGCTTCACAGACCAGGCTCAGTCATGCTGGCCAGTCGATCCGCCAAGGCTTAACCAAACTGCAGCTGTCTCTTCTTGCTTACATAGATGCCCCAAACTGCCCAACATTATCTTCCTAAGTAGAGAAGCCGAAAACTGCGCGTTTCAAGTACCTACCTTTCTAAGGGGCCTCTTCTTTTCTTGTGCGGCATTGGCCAGTTTAATGGGATAATTTCCTGCACAATTCAAAAACTCTAAATGATCTAGCTATCTTGGAACTCTCTAGCTATCTTGCGTAGCATACAAAGGCATGCAACATCGTAATTTGTGTCTAGTTTGGGATGACAAAACCTAAAACAACTATGATGGCGCAAAGCGCAGTGGTGCCCGCGAAGTGCTATGGGTTGATGCAATAGTAAAATTATGCATTCAGAATTGCGTGTTGGAAGCAGTGACTAGTTTAATCGGCAAATTGCGAGCATGGTGTCTTATAAATTTTGCAAATCGGTCATCTAGTTGTTGAGATCTCAAAGTTGAACAAATGGGAAAATTTTTGTCAAAATTTCCAAAGTTGTCGCGCATAAAAAAATGTTTCTGAGATAGAAAAATGTTAAGCATGAGTGAAATTCTACTTCCACCCTACCAGCCTTTGTGATTTTCTTGCATCTCCCGCGCCTAAATTTCATTATTCTGTGGTCCAGCCTCTATTCTTATTCCCACTTGTTGGCAAAAAAACAAAAAAGATAGAGGAAGAACGAAAGATAAATATCTTCAAAAAATTATTGCTATCAGCCTATCGATTAAATCTATTTTTGTGTATATTACCAGAATCTACCCTTGTTTGCACCTTCCCACAAATACTGCAAGCTAAACTCATTCGTATCATTCCTTATTCCTATCATTCGGAAATGATGTTGGACGTGGATCTTTCGCTTGCAAGTTTTTTGGCCTGCTCTGAGGAAAGGCAAGGGCCAAGCGCTCTCTGCCCCCTTCCTTCCTGCGCCCAGAATATCCCACTCTCCGAATTTCTCGTCCCACCTTCTAGCAATCCTCCACCTAATGCAAGAGAAGAGAGTCTAATCAGGTACACGCGAGGGTCCACTTAGACTACACGCCATTCACCTGCGGACGTTGCCCCACTCGCTTCTTCGCCTACACAGATGCCAGGGCTCACTGGAGTGGCGGCGATGCTCATCCTTCCCACATGCGCCCCGACGTAGCCACAGCTCCCGTCTGCTTCCACTATCCTTTTGATCAATCATTTCAGATCAAAGAGAAGCGCCAACGCCAATTGGATGAACGAATTCAGCAGCTCATCGAGCGTCTCAGTGAGGTGATGCAATTCTAATCATGTTCTACGGTGTGGAAAAAACTTTCACACATATAGGTCAGCGAAACGAAGACTTGCGTAGACAACGATCCACCTGTTCACTCCGACACGGGTCACTCATTCCATAGTGAATGCGATGTGTTGTTGTGGATGCTGAGCAGTTTGAAGAGGTGGAGACGGAAGAGGAGGAAGCCAACTGCTCCTCCGCCACTCTCCCCTTCCCCACCTCCCCGGCATCCGTTGACCACTTCTCAGCATGTACTGCTCCTATGGAAATGCCAGATGAATGGATGATCAGGAAGCTTCCTTCGAGCTGGCCAGCGATACGGTGGACAACTGTGAGGCGGATAAGAAGGAGAGCTGCAAGCTCTGCGGGAAGCTGACCTCCAGTCGGCTGAGCCACGCCGGGACGCACCTGAGTCGCCCGCTGTTCGCCTGCGCTCGCTGCGACTTCGTCAGCAAGTCCTGGACCTCCGGCAATGCCAAGACCCGCCGACACTCACAAAACGCCCATCCTCATCAGCCACCGGTTTAGAGTTTTGGATGGCCTGGTGGAAGGCAATTGTTAATAGTTATTTGAAGCTGGTTCGCGACCTGCGAAGTGAGGCCTTCGAAGAGTTTGCGGACTGCCATGCGAGGTGCTATCGACCCCTGGACAAAGCTACCATGGCTAAGATGTCGCAGAAAGTTAGTCTGTTTTGTGATTCTTTACATCCATCGACATTGGTAACTGTTGGCGATTGCAGTATGCTTCCAGCGCATAGGAAAGGGGAAGAATTTGAGCGGATGACTTAGCGGTTGATTTATACTACAACCTTGTATTGCGCTCATAATTTGCCTGAAAACAGAAAACCTGCTTTTGGAACGGAACGCGGGAGCACTTTTTGTGAGCATTACTAGCCAAAAAACGAGTCTGGCCTTTTCTCATAATATTCATTACCAATAATTTATCTGAAAATTGCTGAAAAGATTACTGATTTCCTAATTATAGTTCCCATACCAATAGCAATACAAAAAACGAGGCAGCCGGGCAGTAGCTCGATATTTATGGGTATGCGGATTCTTATATATAAGCCAAGGCTCAGTTTTCTTGCTCACTCACGTCGACTTATTTAGCTTCAAAATGATCGCATTGGCATTGGCTTCGTTCTATATTTCCTTCACCGTTGCTTCCGCCTCCAATAGTAAGAGCTGTGGCATAGTCCATAATTTCATAAAATATGCAAATTTTCTTTAATTTTTGGGAAGTTTATATTTTTCTACGTAACAAAATTCCGAAAAATGCTTTAAAAAAGAACAAATTATGCGGCTTTTTTCAGTCTCGGCGGTGACAGAGCCAGGTCTGATCTTAGCTCTGCTGGAAAAGCACAACGACGCCAGGCGCAAAGAGAACGCCGGCCTACAACTACTGGTTCACATTTGTCCACATCAATAGGAAGCCTAGTCCTGCTGAAACTCATAAACAAGCTGAGAGACAAGCTGCAGACTTGGGACGCAAAGCTGGCGGACTTCGCGAAAGAACACGCCGCTCGCACCTCCTGTGAAGCTGGCGACGCTGTACACACCAGTCCCCTGTCCTACGGCGAAAACATCGCGGGGTCCAGTCTACCCAACATGTGCCTGCCGCCTGTCTGGAGTTGCCAGTCTGGAGGAGAAAGGATGGTGTAGGGAAAAGCCGGAATACATGGTGGATTTGTGGAATGATGAGAAGTTATACTATCACTTGGACAGCAACACCTGCGAAAGGAACAAAGTGTGCGGTCACTACATTCAGGTCTGCGTCCCAAGCGCAGTTTGTGCAGTGAGACGGAGTCTGGGGACTTGCAGAATGTGTGGAAGGAGACGGAAAGAGTAGGCTGCGCTCTGGCCACCAACTGTGCAGGAGACATGAAAACCTTTCTTGTTTGCAACTATGATCCTGCGTTGCTTACGCTCCTTAATCCTGACATAAGCATCTGGATGGAAATAAATGCTTCTGCAGAGGAATATTTTGCAACTGGCGACCCCACAGTCGCAAGCGAAGGGAAGAGTGTTCCTGTAAAGCCTGTGATGCCGACGGGAATCCTCTTCCGGATATTCCGGAAGTGCCCTGCAAACCCGGCTAGCCCTCCCCCATTTATTCAAATCACCGTCAAGAGCATGACTTGCTAGGCACGGAAGAGAGGACAATGTATAATGATAAAGGAAAAATGATAAAGATCAAGCGGACAATAAGTTGTGGTGATAATTGCCAAGTCGCCTTGAAAGTACGAACGGATAGTGGAGGAGGTTATTTAGCTTTATATTTTTGCGCGGCCGAAGGCTCCCTGCCCAAAGCGGCGGGCGATTAAGGCCCGCTTAAGCAGTTGCCCCATTATTCGTCCGAATATGTGTCCATATATATGTGTCCGTTCGCGGCCGGGCCTCCGCGGTTTTTCAACGAAATTGGCTGAAATTTTGCATGAAGGTCCTCTTGGGTGGTGGCTTTTGGATCGGCGATTTTTTTTGACTTTTCTGCTTTATTTTGAAAATATAAATATCGAAAATTAAAACAGTAAAAAATGACAAAACTTTTTAAATTTTAAGTTATTCAGCCAAATCGTTATTTGGCTGATACCTAGTTCCCCCCAGTGCTCCTTTAGCGTTAGATCTACCTCTGATTTTTGATCTACTGGTGTTTAGGGTGTGATCTACCGGTGTTTGACCAATGAATGTCTATTAATGAAATGTTGAATCTTCGATTCAGTTTTTTATTCTCTTAGCTTATTTTTTTAATTTTTTCAATTAAAATAGCTTGGGCATCAAAGTAATGAAATTTTTTTGATTCATCTTATTATAAAATTAGCTTGGGCTATAAGGTGATGAAATTGAATTTGAAACTCTTATCATGAAATTATGCATAACAAATTTGGAACTTTAACTACAGAGCTAAGAGAGCCCAGAAAATTACACCATTCGATGCAATTTAAATTTAATTTTTTCAATGAAAACAAATCTGGTACACCACGCACATTCCGGCGATACCGGATATTACCTTGTTTATGCTTTCTGCAATATTTGTTCGGAGCGAAATAAGTGAATTGAGGAACATATACGGGAACGAAGGCAGATGGTAAAACATGCTACGCTGATGCTTACAATTTCACCGAGAACTACAAGGTCCTCAAAAACCACGAGGGCATCGGAAGAATAATCGCAGCGTAAAAGTGATCAGTGAAAACGATTTTCATTAGATCAGTCGGTAATACATGCTGTTGTCGGGAGTCTTTATGGATGCAAATACAGCAAAATATTTTGCCAGCTCACAAAAGTCATAATAAATTAGCGCGCAGACTAGAAATAGGAGAGCATAGAAGTATGCGCAGTTTGTAAGTAGGCAATAGTGTGCAGCGTGCGGAGAGCCCGCACTTTGGGCGCCGCACGCTTCGAACCCGCCCGAAGCCCGCCTCTGACGTCAGACTGGCGCGCCCATTCCTTCCCATTCTCCTCCCATCCTCACCTCCCTCACCTCCAGCTCCCCTTTTCCAGCTTCATAAGCACACAGCTGCTGCTAAGACAGGCCACGTGAGTGCCCAGATAGGGAAGGCCCAGGCATGACCACCGATATGGAGCTGGAAGATGTGAGTCCTTTCTTCCAAGCCCTGCTCAGTTGGCCTTCAGATGAAGGATTGATGGAGAGCGCAAGAGGAGGGAGAGGTAATAATTGGGATGGATTTGGCAGGCTCAGCCACTGTTGTCAGCCGGCAGCGATGGGGATGAGGTGATGACGGGGAGTGTTCGGGGGACGTCGGGCGACTTGGACGGCCAGATTGAGAAGCTCCGCCGCTGCGAACTCATCTCCGAGGACGAGGTTCTCTTTTCATTCTCCCTATTCTCTTCATTATATTTGACCTAGATGAAAGGAAGAGGTGGAGTGATTTGAAGGTGAAGCTGTTGTGCGCCAAAGCTCGGGAGATCCTGGTGGAGGAGAGCAATGTGCAGATTGTCGACGCCCCCGTCACCGTCTGCGGAGACATCCACGGCCAGTTCTACGATCTCAAGGCATCTTCGCCTACTCCCTCCCCCCGGCTATTCCTAACTAAGAGCCCTTTGAGGAGCTCTTCCGTGTCGGTGGGGATGTTCCAGATACCAACTACCTCTTCCTTGGCGATTTCGTGGACCGCGGCTTCTATTCCGTGGAAACCTTCCTCCTTCTCCTCGCCCTCAAGGTTTCACCTCCATGAAGTCCTCCTCAGGAATAAGTTTTGATGGCTTTAGGTGCGCTATCCGGATCGGATAATGCTCATTCGTGGGAACCATGAGTCGCGACAGATCACCCAGGTTTACCGGCTTTAACAGGCTCATGAAACCCATAGAGTTGGAAAATGTAGGTTTACGGTTTCTACGACGAGTGCCTGCGAAAGTACGGATCTGCCGCAGTCTGGCGCTGCTGCACCGAGGTTTCTTTTCGGCCTCCTCTTCATTCTCCCCCTCGGCTAGAAAAGAATTCTTGGCTAGGTATTCGACTACCTGAGCTTGTCGGCGGTGATAGACGGGAAGATCTTCTGCGTGCACGGCGGTCTGTCGCCATCCATCACGAGCCTGGATCAGATCCGCACTCTGGACCGCAAGCAGGAGGTCCCACACGACGGCCCCATGTGCGACCTACTCTGGTCCGACCCCGAGGTCCATCCCTCCCATCCCCTCCCTTTCCTACCTCTAAGCAGTCTTGTTCTGAGGACACGACGGGGTGGGGCGTATCGCCACGAGGAGCTGGTTTCCTGTTCGGTAGCGATGTGGTGGGTCAGTTTTGTCAGGTGGCTTCATCACTTCTTGCTGGCTTCTAGGCTTGGAATAGGCTGGGTCTGTTGCAGACGAATGCGGTGGAGATGATCTGCAGAGCGCATCAGCTCGTCATGGAGGGCTACAAATGGCATTTCAACGAGACCGTTCTCACCGTCTGGTCCGCTCCCAACTACTGCTATCGGTTGGCCTAGCCTTCCCATTCACTTCGCTTTTATAGGACAATAAGAAAGTTCAGTCCCCAAAAGCATGGCCTAAAAGTGAAGGGTGTTCAGGTGCGGGAACGTGGCTGCAATTTTGGAGCTGGACGAGCATCTGCAACGGGATTTCACCATATTCGAGGCCGCTCCTCAGGTGAGACTTGATTAAGGAGTGTGTCCTGTAAGGAGTAGGTGTTGTGAATGTTGTAGGAGGCGCGTGGTCTGCCGTCCAAGAAGCCGCAGCCGGACTACTTCCTCTAGAAGACTATTTTTGTTGCCTCCCCGCTGACATTGCCTGTATGCTCTCCGGTGTGGATGGCGGCGTGTATTTTTCGTAGCAATTCCAGCTTCAGTTTCCCTGGCTTCAGGCCGCCGAGGCCTTCCTTCTCATTTGCGTTGGCTGACCCTGGGCAATTCTGCTCCCGTTGCTGTTCACATTCGCCTCTTTCTTTGAGCCTCGCTTCACACACTTCGACCACCCTCAGGCCTCAGTAAACACTCTGACAGCGCGATATACAACAAAAACCATGAAACGCTTTTTGCAGTACCACTGGGCAGGATTTGAAAAGCGGTACAAAAGTATGGAGCAATTGGATTGAGAATGAAGAGTGTAGTGGGCTTCTTGAGACCGGCGCTGGTGAGCGGCAGTAGAAGATGGCTGATCGGCGGGCGACAGCTCTCCTCAACAGCTCCCATTGCATCCAAGGTGGGAAGAGAAAATTGAAAGAGAGCTGAATGGGTGGAGTTGAAAGGAGGACGTGGAGAAGCTGGTGAAGGGCGATAAAGTGGTGATCTTCATGAAAGGCACGCCTGACCAGCCCCAGTGCGGCTTCAGCAACGCCGTTGTCCAGGTTATCCCCGCTCTCCATCCACACCATCCCCTTTCTGCTGTTCAATTAGCGGCAAATTATTTTTATTGTTAAGCAGTATTTTGTAAAGCAGTAGTTTGTAATAATTGAAAAAGAGAATGATTGAGATAATGGGAATTCACGATGTGCCCTACAGCGCAGTGAATGTACTGGAGCACCCGGAGATTCGAGAGGGTGTGAAGGCCTTCTCTGATTGGCCAACGATTCCCCAGATCTACCTGGATGGAGAGTTCATCGGCGGCTGTGACATCATGATTGAGGTTCCCCAGAGCCAGCCTATTCATTCGCTTTTCCAACAATTCAGCAAACCATAAAATGCTGATTACACTTGTTATTTGCTATAAAAAAATCGGGTTGCAGATGCATAAATCTGGAGAACTGGTCAATACTCTGAAGAAGGCTGGGATCACATCCAAGTATGAAACCTCGCCACCTGATTCAGAGAAATAGATACATTCGTATCCCTCAGAATTTAGAGCATGCATGCAAATATCGTCGTTCCATTTTGTGACCGGTCACATTAAGAAAGTTTTTGCAAGAGTTCAAAAAAATTAAATGAACCTTAGTTAGAAGTGGTTGAAAGAACTTAACTCTATGTTTCATATTCATTTCTTGGAGACATTTGCTAGTTTGAGAGCACCTAATGGAATTTTAACCAAAGTTTTTTGACATCTTCATTTAGGAGATTCAGTAGATATTCTTCATTTATCCTAAGCCTGAGTTCTGATTAAACTAAACAACCGGTTGCGAAAACCATTTTTTCTATGATTCTCTTCAAAATACCGGTTAATACAAAAAATTAAATAAAAGTGCTGTCTTCAAAATATTATTTTTTACAATTTTACGCGCCGATTTTATTTTATTTACGATTTTTACATACTTTTTGACATTTTTATAGCACCATAAATCACCTGCTATCTGTTCCTTAAAGAGAAGCTCTTTCATAAAGCGTGCGCCGATTGCAAAAAAACCCAGGTGACAAATTATTGATTAGTATAGCAATTGGGCGATGTGGAGCTGAGCAGTCCAGGATGTGTAGTTGGATTCGAAAAGGGCAAAGGAGATGGCAGCGGCGTAGGCGAGGACGAGGTAGGCAAAACAGCCTGCCAGGTCCAACAGCCCCAGTGAGGCCCCCGCCTTGATCTTCACGGCTGGAGGACAGCGCACTGCCCGCGGGTCCTTCCGCTGATACCGTCGCAGCAAAAATCCGTACACGTCCCCCACTGACGCATCCCGCTCATACAGCAGCCTCCAATTTTGATTCAAATTCTTCAAAGCCATTTCGTGAAAAGGCTAAAAGAGAGATGATGTATGATGATGAGGCTGTATGATGAGAGAAAAGGTTGCTGGAAGAAGAAAACTACCGGTCAATGCGCTGGAGAAGGCTGGCAGAGCTGGGTTTGCGTGAGCCTTTGATGCAGATAAAACTATGGCTATTGTTGGGAATTTCCAGCTGCAATGCGCTTCTTTTGCCCCAAGTGTAGGAAGGACAATGTAACAAGGAAATATCGGCTATAGCCAATAGATGCGCGGCCTGGTTTACCTTGTTAAGCAATGATATGAACAATAAGGAATTCAAGAAAAATTGAAATGACTCAAACAAAAGTAATCAGTAACAACTTGATATTGGTCAATTTTGGGTTTCTGAGGCATTTAAATGATAAACAACAATCTAAATAACAAGTATATGGCGCAAAGCGCAATAGGTGACCGCGGAGCGCATCCTATATATGAAATTTTGAATTTTGAATTTTGAACACAATATGAATGCATGGAATTTTGTCACTCAAGGGGCAAGTCTGTGGTTTCTCAACCATTTTCAAAAGTAAGCACAGATTTGGAGTCGTTATATATGACTTGTGAACAAAAAAACTCAAGTCCTCTGTTCAATTCTTAGCCGTTCAGCTGTTACTGATTATTGATGCCATTGCCATGCATGAAAGTTAGTCACTCAAGAGGGCAAGTCTGTGGTTTCTCAACCATTTTCAAAAGTAAGCACAGATTTGGAATCGTTATATACGACTTGTGAACAAAAAAACTCAAGTGTTCTGTTCAATTATCAGCCGTTCTGCTGCTACTAATTATTGATGCTATTGTCATGCATGAAAGTTTGTCACTCAAGAGGGAAACTCTGTGGTTTCTCAACCATTTTCAAAAGTAAGCACAGATTTGGAATCGTTATATACGATTTGTGAACAAAAAACTCAAGTGTTCTGTTCAATTATCAGCCGTTCAGCTGCTACTAATTATTGATGCTACTGTCATGCATGAAAGTTTGTCACTCAAGAGGGAAAGTCTGTGGTTTCTCAACCATTTTCAAAAGTAAGCACAGATTTGGAATCGTTATATACGACTTGTGAACAAAAAAACTCAAGGTGTCTGTGCAATTCTCAAGATTACAGGTGCTACAGCGCAAAAACGCTATATTGCAGTTTTCATGCCTTTCTACCCAAAAAAGTAATGTTTCAAATGCTCGGGGACCGCTTCCTACCGGCGATATCTTCCTAAAACATTATTACCTTTCAGGAAAAAAAAAGTTTGTCCAAATCCGTTGAGAATTCGCCCGTGTACAGCATTTCCAGATATATATATATATACATACATACATACATATATATGAGGACAAAAGTTTAGTAACCTCTATAGACCGCGGAGCGGCCCTTCGGGCCGCTCCGCGGTCAAAAATCAATAATTAATGTGGTGTAATACAGCAGGAACTTAGCCAGATTCTCTTTCATCGTCACCGGAAGGGAAGGGTCGCAGAGCGGAAACAGGTTAGGGCATCTCGGGGAAAATATACAGACTGATCCCGGCCTCCCTTCTGCCCGCCTCATCGACATAGGCCGACGAAACCGGCTTGGGAAACGTCACAGTGCACCCGCGGGGCGGCCAGGAAAGGGCAGTAGTGATCACACCATTGGCTAGGCAGGTAGAGGAATGGGGCCTCGGATCTGTGGTTGATCAGTTTCAGCATCTGAAGCAAGAGACCTCCGGATCCAGCTCATCGAACGTCCTTCCGTTCCGGGTATTGATGAGGGTGGGAAAGGCGTCGATCATACTTGTATGGGGCCCAGATGGTAGGGGGGGCGCCCACGTATGTCTTTTGGGGGGGGGGCGCCCCCTAGGCACCTCCTACGTGGTACGTCTGTGGGGGGCGGGAGGTGCGGGGGGGCGCTTTAGGGGGGGCGGGGGGGCGGGGGTCTCAGGGGAAGGGACGTATGTCTGTATGTTGATAAAGGTGCAAAAAATAGGTATATAACTACAATATAATATGAATATAACTACATAAATAGAAGACGTAGCAAAACAAAGGGAAATTTTCAGGAAAGTAGGAATAATAATGCCAAAAATTGCCAATTTTTGGCAGAAAATTTTTTATTTTGTGTGTCTGCCTGGTGCAAATTTTTGGCTTGGCAGACGTGGTACGTCTGTCGCCCCCCCCGCCCCCCCGCTATCCCAAAGTGTCCCCTGACGTGGGTACGTCTGGTGCCCCCCCGCCCCCCCAAAACGCAAAATTTTTGCCCCCGACGTGGTACGTGTGTGCGCCCCCCCCCCCCCCCCCCCCCCCCCCCCCCCCCCCCCTCATACATCTATGGCGTCGATGTTGAGGCCGGGCTTAGGACTGCAAGTGGAGGGAGAGTCAAGCTCCATCGGGCCTCGTCAAAACCATCCGGCGTCGATCTTCCGCATATCGGCTTTCTCCGTCGAAACACTGCTCTAGTATCTTGTGGATCCCTACCGCCACTCTAATGCCGTCGGGCTGTAGGATGTAGGTTCCGGTCTGAGAGCCGAACTGTTGGAGACTGAGGTCGCAACCATTGTCGATCTTAATGACAAAGTTGTGTCCTCTGTACTCAGTCGCCGATCTTCTTTTTTGGACCGTCGGAGTGGGACTTCCTTCTTGGCTCTGAGCGTCGGTGGGTGGAGAGGTGAGGTCCGGCTCCGAGGGAAGGGAATCGGTGG
>JASANA010009627.1:0-20955 GCA_030248095.1 Ptycholaimellus sp. GST1_10 | reverse complement strand
GCCGTTTGGAAATACTGGAAAAAATGCAGCGAACAAAAGGAGAGTTCCTACACACCTTCCACCCAGACGCTGGAGTGCACCTCGTGTCTAGTTTTGGCAAGTGGCTAATACTCTGCTTGCCTGCTACCGCAAGACCAACGAAAAGGCAGGTGCCAACCAGCTATCGATAGAGTAGCACCAATCTCGCATGAACAAAAGCTTGTTTCTCATCCGCGTAATAGCACCAAGCTAGGGCTCAATCGGACAGCCTACAGTGGGAATTAGTGTGCCCATCGTTCGCAGGCCTGTAAAACTGGCCAAAGCCTGCAACGGAAAGTCACCGGTGGTTTGTCTTTAAATAAGAGTGAATAAGTAGTACTCCCCCTTGTGAACGTGTCTAAAGCAATAAAGTAATGTAACATAATATAAAAAAGAACCACAAAGTAATGTAGAGTTCTTAGACATGACCCTAAAGTTTCCAAACCCTGTTATGATATATGACATAGCATTATTGTGTGCAAGCTACCGTTTAAACTTTTCAACTGGAATCTTTGAATTCGGCAATGTTAAACAGAAACTGTTTAATAACTGTTTAATTGTTAATGTTAAATTAGTTATTTTGGAAACTGTTTAATAACTCTACATTACTTTACGGTTGTCTATGTTAATTTAAGGTATATTACTTTACGGCCTTAGAACTTTACGATTCCCCTCTCACTTCACCTGTCACTCACATTATGCCGCCCAGATAGCCAGTCTCCCGCCCACGTCCTTCTGGTTACTTCGAGATATTGGAGTCCCATAACACGGGGTGCCTGAACTGCCTCACGCCAGTGCATATGCGGCATTCCTGGAATGCTCTAGAGTAGAGTGGAGTGGGAATTGATGGGCCACGGGTGCAGATCCACCGTGAAATAAGAGCAGGGCATCGATAAATCATGTCTTTAACATAACCCAAACTTAATTTACTGCAGAACCAAAACAAAACAAAAAAGCATTGGCAAGACAAATTTTGAATTTATTTACTTCCAAATATTGGGAATCCAGGATTATTGAGAAATACAATAGCAGTTTGTTGGTGCACTGGAGAGAAAGCTAAAACTGCAAAAAGGAATTGCAAGTGTACGAGAAGCAGAGTTCACTAGCAGGAAATGAAATTATCTCTAAAGCTACTTTGTCACTAAGTTTTTCTTCGTCACTAATCTTAGTCATAAAATAATAGTAAAAAAAATCTGGGTCAGAAGACATCAATTTAATATCATCTCAAACACAATTACAATGTACTACAAAACATTAATTTGGTTTATGTTTATAGCCAGTGTTTCTGCTTATATTGAATGCTTCAGCTCAAATGATACATGTGAAAATGAAAAATCAGTTGCATGTTCTACATGTGTTGAAAGTAAATACGATGGACAACACGAATGGTGCTGCAACTTGGTTTGGTGGGTATGGTTTATCATTGTAATGTCATTTGTGTTGCTTATTCCAATATGCTGTGCGCTCTGCTGCTGTATATTTGAATGCATAAGTTGCTGCTGTGGATGCTGCTTTGGGATCATTTAGTATTATTTTTTGTTTGGGGGGGGGGGGCGGGGGGGGAGGGGGGGAGGGGGGGGGGGGGGGGGGGGGGGGGGGGGGGGTGGGGTGTGGGGGGGGGTCTGCTGGAGGGGGGGGGGAGGCCGCTATATATATATATATATATATATATATGCTCAATTGGTTTTTCAGAAAATGGGCGGGGCCGTCGGGTGGTGGCTCGGGCGTTTTTTTGGGATCAATGCCTTTGATTGGTTCTTGATTTTGGTCAAACCTCAAAATAGAGGCCTTGATTCGAATTTTCGAAATTATTTTCTTGTTTACTATTGATTTTTAGTTGTTTTCTTTGCCTCAAATCTCCGAAATAGCCTCTTTGTTGCTTTTCTTGGTTTTTCCTGTAGCATTTCATGAGTTGACATGTTTATTATTAATTAAAATGTTCCGAGGTGTACAAGGCCGCGCATCTATTCGCGATAGCCGATACTACATTTTTATCCAGAAATTTTTAGTTACTGTTATCGAATTTGTTCAAGCTTGTAATTCGGTTCATAGTGCATAATATAAAATATTGGCTGATTAATGCATCTCTTTATTGAATAACACTCATATAACTAAATTATGCGCACTAGAATATATAATAAACAGTTCATAAACAATTTATGCTTTGGGTTAGCATGTCACTCAACTACTCTAAGATGTTCTGAAGCAGAAGAAATAGTGAGAGCTCTCCAATTCAGTGGTTTTGCTCCTGTCCTCAAACTCGAAGCGCCGGACGCGATGACATACCTTCAATAGACTGTCTAAAATCAGGTCCCATCCAGGTCCGTCGGGGAGGAATTTGGAGGAAACCGTTGTGGAGCTTGATGGGCATTACAGGGCTCATTACAGGGATTACCGCGACGTACCACAGTTCAGCTGCTACATTTGAGAGACTTCGAGGGAATTTCACTGCTTTCGACCTGCATTCTACGCGAAACGGGACCAGGATCAAGCTTCGTTGCCTTTTTCTAAAACTGTCTAAGGACTGGTGTCCTATAATATCGGTATTTTGGTCGTGATGCACTTGTCGATGAACTCACAGATTTCTTGCTCACTGTCTTCCCCCAGCATTGTGCATCCTTAACCCAGAGGAGAGCATGGAGGAGAACGCTGCCCCTTGCCTAAATGATTGTTATCACAAACTGAAGTCTACTACTGGAGCTACTGAATTCTAACCTGAATCTCATACCGGAACCAGTAATCCACAATCTCACCTGCATCAAAAAGCTATAAGACAGAGGGGAATTGAGCAGTAGGTAAAACTCAGTGAATTGTACTTGTCCTTCAGAATGATGTTGAAAGCCTGCTTCACTCAAAACTGGAAGTGCTCCACCATTTGTACAGGGTATTTCCGGACTAGCTCATTTCTAAATATATTAAAATTAGCAAGGAGGCATTTGAAATGTGAATAATATGCCTGTGTTGGTTGGAGAGATTTTGTACCTTCAGTTGAGTAACGGGATGGCCAAGCTCCAGCTCCATCAGTATCCGCATGAGGTCAGGCCAGACCCGATCATTGGCAGAGAGTGTCACTAAAACATTGGACTAAGAAACAGCAGATAAAGATGAGCACAATGATGCATACTGAAAAAAGTTGCTGGACCTAACTGCCGCACCATGCTGGTGAGATTATTGGCAGCATTGGCCCAGTATTGGGGGGATCCTCTCATTGGTGCCAATAGCTGAAAAAACTCATGATGATTTAAAAAGCAATTTTGCGAAATTTGATGGGATAAGCAAGAAATCTAACCTGAAATGCTGATGCATTGGCCATGTAGTAGCTCAAGACCTCCTTATCAAGAGCATCAGCTGCTGTTAAATTGGAGCCTTTCTTCCCAGCAGCAGTGGCCTTGCACATTTGGATTTTGAACCCATTCTCTAGCCTTCAATATTCATAGCCAACAAGTATATGGCGCAAAGCGCAATAGGTGACCGCGGAGCACACCACCGTCCAGCTTACAATATGAATGCATGGAATTTTGTCACTCCAAAGGGCAAGTCTGTGGTTACTCATCCATTTTCAAAAGTAAGCACAGATTTTGAATTGTTATATACAACTTGTGAATCAAACAAGTATATGGCGCAGAGCGCAATAGGTGACCGCGGAGCTCTCAACATACCCCATTTTTGAACCTTTCTACCCAAAAAAGTCATGTTTCAAATAATGCGGGACTTGTCAAACCTCTCCAGATCTTCCTCCAATTTTATTTCCTTTTAGGAAAAAAAAGAGTTTGTCAATATCCGTTGAGAATTGAGCCTTTTACAACATACCCAAATTTTCGACCTTTCTACCCAAAAAAGTAATGTTTCAAATGCTCGGAAACAGGTTCCACCCCTCCAGATCTTCCTAAAATATCATTACCTTTCAGGAAAAAAAAAGTTTGTCCCAATCCGTTAGAATTGAGCCTTTTACAGCATACCCAAATTTTCAAAATTCTACCCAAAAAAGTAATGTTTCAAATGCTCGGAAACCGGTTTTACCCCTCCAGATCTTCCTAAAATTTTATTACCTTTCAGGAAAAAAAAGTTTGTCAAAATCCGTTAGAAATGAGCCTTTTACACCATACCCACATTTTCAACCTTTCTACCCAAAAAAGTAATGTTTCAAATGCTCGGAAACCGGTTCCACCCCTCCAGATCTTCCTAAAATTGCATTACCTTTCAGGAAAAAAAAAGTTTGTCCCAATCCGTTGAGAATTTGTGAGGACCAGCATTTCCAGAAATATATACATACATACATATATATGAGGACAAAAGTTGAGTAACCTCTATAGACCGCGGAGCGGGCCCTTCGGGCCGCTCCGCGGTCAAAAACCAAAGTCCTTTGTTCAATTCTTAGCCGTTTCGCTGTTACTGAATATTGATGCCATTGCCATGAGGGAAAGTTTGTCACTCAAGAGGGTAAGTCTGTGGTTTCTCAACAGTAAGTACAGATTTGGAATCGCTATATATGACTTGTGAACAAAACAACTCAAGTCCTCTGTTCAATTCTTAGCCGTTCAGCTGTTACTGATTATTGATGACATTGCCGTGCATGAAAGTTTGTCACTCAAGAGGGTAAGTCTGTGGTTTCTCAACAATTTTCAAAAGTAAGCACATATTTGGAAGCGCTATATATGACTCGTGAACAAAAAAACTCAAGTCGCCTGTGGAATTCTCAAGATTACAGGTGCTACAGCGCAAAATCTGTATATTGCAATTTTCTGACCTTTCTACCCAAAAAAGTCATGTTTCAAATGTTCAAATTATGGGTCTACCCCTTTAGATCTTCCTAAAATAGCATAACGTTTCAGGAAAAAAAAAGTGAGTCCAAATCCGTTGAGAATTCGCCCGTGGACAGCATTTCCAGATATATATACACATATATATATCAGGACAAAAGTTCAGTAACCTCTATAGACCGCGGGCCGCTCCTCGCTCAAAAAATAGCCTTAAAACCAAATTTCATAGCAGTATAACCCTGCAATGCAATTTACCAGAACAGGTAGCTGCGATTTGTGCAGAATGCCTTGCTGCTATGGCGTAATCGGTTCCTTAAAACTTCTCTACTGCAATAATGTTTAGCAGCTAAAGCAAAATGAACCTTGCATATTGGACGAAGGTTATGGGTAGCCTCCAGATGTAGTGGAAGGAGTACCTGGCGAAGGGGAATAGGTTAGGGAATGAGTGCACTTCTGCCTTCTTATTCTTGTAGAAAGGGATAGGAGTGTTCTTTTCTGCAGGAGCAACTGTTGCCTGTTTTGCCCCTCTTAAAGTTGCTGCAGCTGAGAAGCTCCTCTTGTTCTCCTTTGGTTTTTTTTCTCTCACCAACAATATCTGGTGGTTGAATCTGGAGCCCATGAAGAGGGATGAGGAGGTCATCTTCATCAGCTGGGTCAGCATGTGTGTATCCTTCCTGACCACTCGTGAGAGCTTTAACTGACCATGCATCATGTTCTTCTCAATCTGAGATTGTGGGTTGTGCTGGGCTTCTGTGCACCCCAACTCTTGCTGCTGGAGGTGCTGGTGATGATGGAAGGTCTGGGTAGAGCTGATGAGCAACTTTTGTTGCTTGGGTAGGCTTAGCAATTGCGTCTGCGCCGCGGAGTTGAAAGGGAGCCATTTTTTAATCTACTGCGATTAATGGATATCTGAGAGCAGGGTTTGATACAGAATCTAAAAAGATTTAAGAAAATATATACGAGAATGCAGAATAATTAAAACAAAATTTTTTAATTACCACCAGAAAGGCTAAAAATGAAAATGTTTTTGTCTGTTTTGCATTTTCGTCTATATTTTCTTAAATCCTTTATGATTCTGTATCGATCCATGCTTTCAGATATTCATAAATCGCAGTAGATCAAAAAATAGCTCCCTTGCAACTCTGCAGTGCAGACGTGCACATGGACGTGCCGCGCGGCGTGATCTTGCGCACGTCTTGCCGCGGAGTTGCAAGGAAGCTATTTTTTGATCTACTGAGATTTATGGATATCTGAGAGCATGGTTCGATACAGAATCAAAAAAGATTTAAGGAAATATAGACGAGAAGGCAGAATAACCTAGAATAAAGTTTGAATTTACCACCAGAAAGGCTAAAAAATGATTTTTTTCCTTTTCTGCCTTCTCGTCTATATTTTCTTAAATCCTTTTTGGTTCTGTATCGAACCACGCCTTCAGATTTCCGTAAATCTCAGTAGATCAAAAAATAGCTCCCTTGCAACTACGCGGCATTGGCATGTTTATCTTATATGGGCTTTAAAATGGGGTTGGAGAACTGAAGATGGACTAGAAAAAGTTTTGAAATTAAAAATGGTGGATATAAAGTTGATGGGACTGCGGTAGATAAATCTGGAATAAGATATATTTTTGAACTTAATGGGTGTTTTTATCATGGGTGTCCAAAGTGTTTTACTAAGCGTACGCCTGAGATGGATTCAAAGTTGGCACGTACTTTGGAGAAAATGGAAAAACTGGAATGGCTTTCATCGTATCCTGATCTGATGGGGAGTTTATTTTTGTAGTAATGTGGGGGTGCAGTTTCCGTGAGCAAATGAAATCCAATGGTGAAATGAAAAAATATTTAAAAAAGTATATGGCGCAAAGCGCAATAGGTGACTGGCGAATACTAGATTTGGGCTAACAACCAAGTCTGTGGCCTTGAATGAATTTCAAAATAACAGATATTTAGAAACGACATATAAGACTGCTGAACAAAAAAACAACTCTTCTGTGCAATTCAAGACTTTAAGGTATGACTAAGAACCTCATATTGCAATTTTCCAACTTTCTACCCAGAAAAGTATTGTTATAAATGATTCGGGACCAGTTCCACCCGTCCAAGAGTAATCCTTAACATTTAATTACCTTTAAGCAAAAAAAAGGTTTGTAAAAATCCATTGAGAATTCGCCATTTCTCAACATACCCAATTTTTCAAAATTTCTTATGCCCCGGGACCAGTTCCACCCCTCCAGATCTTCCAAAAATTTTATTACCTTTCAGCAACAAAAAAGTTTGGTTCAAATTGTCTAGAATTTGCAATTTCTCAACAGACCCATTTTTCAAACTTTCTACCCAAAAAAGTAATGTTTCAAATGCTCCGTACCAGTTCCACCCCTACAGATCTTCCTAAGATCTAATTACCTTTCAGCAAAAAAAGTTTGTCCAAATCCATTGAGAATCCGCCACACTCTCTCGACATACTCCATTTTTCAAAAGTTCTACCCAAAAAAAGTAATGTTTCAAATGCTACGGAATCATTTTCACCCCTCCAGATTTTCCTGAAATATTATTACCTTTCAGGAAAAAAAAAGTTTGTCAAAATCCGTTGAGAATTGAGCATTTTACAGCATACCCCATTTTTCAACATTTCTACCCAAAAAAGTAGGATTTCAAAATGTTAAATTCCCGGGGAATCGCACCCCTCCATATATATATATATATATATATATATATATATATATATATATATATATATATATATATATATTGGGGCCGTGGATAGCGGAAGCACGGTCCCTTTCACGGATTTGAAAATATGATTGCCTGCCAAATACTCCATGGCAACTGACAGTGCTGCGAGTAGGCTCAATGTTGAATGACCAAGTTATGGCCAAAAAACTTTTTTAAAAGTGTCCGTCCGTTATCCGTCTGCCGTCCGCCGTCCGCCGTGCGCTGTCCGCCGGCTGCGCTTTCCTGCTGGGCATGGGGATTGGCAAGATTGGGCTGTGTTGGGGGCATTGGCGCCTCCAGAATTGATTTTGGCCTCCTTTATGCCAAAATTGAGGTTGGAAAATCGATACGGGGGCTAAATCTTGAATAACTTTTCCGAGGATGCTCGGAGCGGGGATTTGCAAAAAACTACACAAACATGGTCTATAAAACATTGAAGTTTTAATTTTCCTCTTCTGGCCACCCTAGCCCTTTCATCTGTCACTCAAAAGGAAAGTCCATGGTTTTTAATGAAATTCAAAAGAATTGCATAACAAAACAAGTATATGGCGCAGAGCGCAATAGGTGACCGCGGAGCTCTAAACATTTTTTATTTTACTAAAAAAGTTATGTTTCAAATGCTCCGGGACTCTCTTAACCTCTCCAGATCTTCCTCAAATTTTATTTCCTTTCAGGAAAAAAAAAGTTTGTCAATATCCGTTGAGAATTGAGCCTTTTACAATATACCCAAATTTTCGACCTTCCTACCCAAAAAGTAATGTTTCAAATGTCCTCAAACCAGTTCCACCCCTCCATATCTTCCTAAAATCTCATTACCTTTCAGGAAAAAAAAAGTTTGTCAATTGTCTAGAATTGAGCCTTTTACAGCATACCCAAGTTTAATCTTCTACCAAAAAATTAAATGTTTCAAATGCTCGGAAAACAGTTCCACCCCTCCATCTCCTAAAATTTTATTACCTTTCAGGAAAAAAAAAGTTTGTCCCAATCCGTTGAGAATTGAGCCTTTTACAGCATACCCAAATTTTCAACCTTTCTACCCAAAAAGTAATGTTTCAAAAGTTCAAATTCCGGGACCACCCCTCTCCATCTTCTGAAATTCTCTTTATCACCTTTCAGGAAAAAAAAAAGTTTGTCCAAATCCGTCTTTAATTCGCCCGTTTTCTGAGCATTTCCAGACATACATATATATATATATATATACATATATACACATGAGGACAAAAGTTGAGTAACCTCTATAGACCGTGCAGCGGCCCTTCGGGCCGCTCCGCGGTCAAAAACTCAAGTCTTCTTGGCAATTTAAAATTGTAAGCTTTAAAATTGACAAAGCTTTGAAACACCCCCAAATCTTGGTCGGTATATGCGTCTCATCATTGTAAGGCATGATAGTGTGGCTAAAAGTATTCAGCTATAGCATATTTCAAAGGGAAAGGCAAGAATATAGGAAACTAAAGTGATTTTAGCAACAAAACAGCATCGTCAAAGACTTGTTAAATGCCTTTGGCTGTTCAAAGTGGATGAAATTACTGAAATTGTGAATCTCCGATTCAGTGTTTTAATCTCTCTTAGCTGGTCTCTATTTAGTGAACTGATTAACTTGCACTTAAAATAGCTTGGGCAAAAAGGTGATGAAATTAAATGTGATAAATCTTAGCATACAAATATCATTGAACATAGCTTGGGCTTAAAGGTGATGAAATTAAATTTGAAACTCTTATCATTCAATCGCCTTTAGCAAATGAGCCATTTTAGCAACAAAGCTAAGAGAGCCCAGAACATTTACTTACTCTTACTTTAGTGTAGTTAACCTCGTTTTTTACAGGAGTCTGGTCTACACACGGCCATGTCCATCTTTTATCATAAGAAAAATCGTGAAATGGATTGTAAAAAATTTTTCATTAGCTAATGGTTAATATTAATTTCATTAATTAACATTCACTCTTTCACTTCACTTCATTCACTTCATAACATTTCATTAATTTTCATTAACATTCATTTCACTAATTAGCTTTTCATTAATTAACTGTTAAAAATAGGTTAGTTATGAACCATCTGCAAGAGATTTTAATTCTGAATATATGTTTAGCTTCAAAATTTCTCACATAAATAATGCGTATTTGGAGCTAAAATAAATATCAGACAGGGCCTTGGCCTTACAATTCATTCATTCACAAGACATTAGTTAATGAAATATTATTTACAATCCACTGCAGGCTTTGTCTTATGTTAGAAGATGGTCATAGCCCAAAACAACCAACACTGCACTTAAATTACTGTAAATTTTCTGGGCTCTCTTAGCTTTGTTGCTAAAACGGCTCATTTGCTTAAGGCGATTGAATGATAAGAGTTTGAAATCAATTTTCATCACCTTTAAGCCCTTCGGGCCCTCCGCGGTCAAAAATGTTTTAAAACAATTTCCAAGTGAAGGATTAAAGTTGAGACAGTGTTTTTAAAAACCGGTCGCACTAATAGTATTGAGCATTTTATTGTCCCAACAAATGAATACTATAATATATTTTATTATGATTTTTATAAATGTTATAAAGTTTTTACAATATTCTATAAATGTTGAAGAATACCCAATTGGCCATCCAGAAATTTATTTGGGATATGAAATTGAATTTGCCCCAAAATCACCAGATTGGTTTGGATTTGCACATTTACAAATTTTACCGCCTAAAAACTTGCTACATCCTGTGCTTGGCGTCACAATTGGTGGACGACTGGTTTTCACAATTGCTCAGCATGTGAAGTAGAAGCTGTTTTGCGTAAAGTAGATTGAAATTGCAGTCATGATATAGCTGAAAGGGCAATTGTTGGGTTTTTTTACAAGGGAAATTGATTTGGCCTTAAAAAACGGGTATACAATATTGAATATTTATGAAATTTGGCATTTTCCTGAAAAAAGTACGACCCTATTCCAGGAAATGATTAGGAATTTGTATTTAAAAAAAGCCTTATCTTGCACAGTACCTGAAGACGATGACAAGTTTGCTAAAATTTTGGAGGAATAAAAAGCAGTAATGGGGATTACATTGACTAGAAAAGATTTTGAGGAAAACCCTGGTCTGAGAAGATTTTCAAAAGATGGAATAAATGCTATTAGGGGGTATTTTGCCAAGCGTGGGGATTTTGAGCACACTGAATATGTAACAAAATATATTGATTTTGTAAAACTGGAGAAATATCCTACTAAAAAATTGACTCAAGTCTTTGGAACTCCTTGTCAAACTGCATTATTGGTATTCTGGAAACCTGTAATAGATCCAATGAGTAGAACTGGTAATGTTGCTTTGGGTGCATGTGTAACTAGCTATGCAAGAATAGCATTGTATAAAGTTATAGCTAAATATGAAAAATATGTTGCCTATTTTGATACAGATAGTGTTTTCCTCCATCTTCCAAAACATATTCCCCCGCCTGAATCTTCCACAATGCTACAGGGGGGTGGAGGCCTTTTTCGTACACCTGACTTTGGGAGACCATTTCTCAGGCACACTTTAAGCTAGAGAGCCAATTTTTTTAGTGACAGTGCTTCTATCTGTCCTTGACTTACTTACCAAATTGCGGCGCAAAAGCATTTTCCTAGCCAGAGTTATGGTGGCTTTTGTAAGGTCCCCAAAATTACAAACTGTTTTGACGAAAAGTGTAATGTGCCTTTTAATCTGGGGTTGAATGCAGCATATTTTAGCGACTGAGGAAAGGGATGGGGATGATCTAGAAAAAGTGCCTGTAGACTTGTTATTTGAAATACTATTCCATATCAGGAGGCTCAAGACTTATTTCTTTCTGGGCTTAATTCGGCAGGTTTCAGAGTCGGTGGCAGTAATGAGCATTCCAGGTCAGGTACCTGAGAAATGAAAAAAAAATGGAAAATGGTAATTGCATTTTCAAGTACCTGCGCATTTTCATTTTCATTTTACCTGACCTCGAAATGCCTGAAATTATATGTTGACTTTTTCATTTTCATTTTCCAGGTTTTTCATTTTCAGGTGCTCATCCATTCAGGTCACGGAGTCTGAGATTTCCGAGGCCAAACATTTATCTATTTTTGTACTGGCGCCAGTTTACCCATCCCCAAACTATAGCCTACTGTACATGAGGCAATGCAGCCTCTGCAGACGAGTCTCATGCATTCATTGTTCAGCCTTTTGGAAGAGAAATGAGGTTGAAAGAGGAGCAGTCAAAGATGCCGATGGAGCGAGGACGCGTTGCAAAGATGCGGCTGCTGTGCTGGAGTGTCCAGTCCAAGCTCGAGGCTGGCCTCCTGGAGAACGAGAACGAGAAGGTGACGGAGGAGCTCAACGGCGCGCATGACAAGATCAGCCGGATGCTCAAGATGCTCTGAGAGGAGGCCGGGGAGCGATCGAGCAGCGAGGAGGACTCGGACTCCAGCGACTCCGGGCCCCTCGATCTACTCCCCAAGACGCCGTCGCCACCTCCAAAGCCAAATCCCACCAAGAAGGCCGTGCCCAAGCGCAAGAGTTCCATTTCACTTTTTTTCATTTTGCCCTATCCAAGGAACCATGCCCTTGCAGTGGCTGCGGTGAAGACGATCGCGAAGAAGAAGTTCATCTTCTGCATGAACAGCATGGACTGGGAACAGCGCAAGAAGGACCTGGAGATGGGGACGACACCCCCTCAGCCGGACTCCTCCACTCGCTCAGTCTCCCACTCTCCCTCGCCACCACCCCCTTCTCCCACCTATTAGGCCATCCTCCATCTCCCCAGTCCCCAGCTCCCTCTTTCTCATATAGCCACTGCCTCTTGTTCAGTTTCACAGTGTCCCTGAGTCTCTCTACACCCCCGTGACCAAAAAGTTATGCCAGTCCCTCAGGCATAGCTTTGCAGTAGATCGTGTTGTCCTCAAGTCTTTCCCTTTTGCTCAATTACTATTTCGGTGCCTTTTGTTGCTGACTGGAGGAGGTTGTTTGCTCGGAAAATCAAGACTCAGACAAATGCATGGATCAGCACCTGGAAATGCAAATGCAAATGGAGGTAGGGCCAAGTGTGACGTGAGACCTTTTTGAATCTAACAATGCCTCGTCCTTGACATAGTTTTTGTGCCTGCTGGTCCGCTTGGTATCATGAATCAGATTGGCCACTGCAAACGACATGGGAGCGTGTACAAATCTGCTTCTAGCCTTGTTGGCTGGGCTGTCACTGCAATATGGGCCTGTAACATTCTCACTGGAGAGGTTCATTGACCATGTCTGCACACTTTCAATTGACTTGCATGTTTATGCACACATGCGTACGTACATACAATTGCTCTGCGCAAGGGAAGACGATAGTCCTTGCATCATTGCATTTCCAGGTTCAGGTGGAAATGGGAATTGACAAGAGCCAGGGGGCCTGGCGGGTCCTACCTGATGGATGGGTTGACGGGAAAGGAAAGTACGTCCAATGCCGAACACCCAAGGGCGGGGGGAAGATCTGCACATGGACAATCAAAGGTTCAATTTGGATTCAAATTCTGGGCGTGTTGCAGTTGCACTGTATTTGTAAGTTGCATCAAGAATGTAGTGGCTCATTGGGTGAAAGACCATGGTCAGATGTACCCTGACCAAGCAAAGAAGCTGCAGGAGGCCTACGACAGTGAGGCTCTTTCCCCGATTTCATTGCACTTGAAAATAAGATGCCAAACTTGAAGCGGGCGTGAACAAGAACGCCAAGAAGATTGCCAAGGACGTGGCTTCTACGGCTTCGTCTGCCACCCTAATGGTTCGTTACGTCAACAGGCCCGCCGTCCCCTACCTGGCCACCAACCCTGAGCAGACTCGCAGCCCCAGCGTCCTGGTTGCCTCGGTCTCTGCGCACCCGCGCATGGTTCCATATGCATTTGCTGTGATTCTCTCTGATGCAGGTTATGTCATTGAAGGCACTCACGGTGGTCGACTCCCATTGTTCCACGACTTCGTCCATTCGCTAGACCCGCACTACTCCATTCCACACCGCACAACAATTGCCCAGAAGATGCGAGCGCTGGGAGGCGAAATGGGGGTGGCCATGAAGAAGCACCTTGCTACAATCGATCGCATCACACTGATCATGGACATGTGGACAGCCACGTTTCAACTAGTTTCTTTTCTAGGTGCATATAGAGAAGACTTTTAATCTTCAGGGCTGGATCACACTGGTGGTGGTGGTGCAGTTCTGGGATGAGAATACACAGCAGCCTCGCCATCTCTTCCTACCCCCTGTGATCGTGGATCCACCTGCCACTGCCACTGCCATCATGGCAGCCCTGGCCAAGCTGTGGATCACCACGCTGGGCCTCTCCAAGCATCAGCTATGGCATGTTTGTCTCCAGTCCATTTCCATTTCCATTTCCAGTTAAGACATGCTTACATCTAGGTCATCTGCGATGGTGCGTCCGTGCTGGAGAGTGGCTTCAACAAGCGCCTTGCAAACGAGTTCCTGAGAGTCGAGGAGGAAGAGCTGGTGCGCATGCGGGAGGCGGCGGTGGACGCCGAGCCGGAGCAGCATCGAGGCTGCTGGGAAGCGTCTGGTGGCTGATTGGGTGGGAGTCAAGCGCTTCTGGTGCTGGAATCATTGCAAGCACCTCATCCTCACCGATGCTATCGCAGATACGCCAATCATCGACACCTTCCTCAAGTAGCCTCCTCAGTACTGCCTACACATCACCTTTTCAAGTGATTCATTTTTTTCAGGCATAGCGCCAAGTTGTCAAACCAGATGCGAAGGTCAAACTTCAGGCAGTATGTGCTGAGCGAGGGAGGCAAGGTGTACCCGGCGAGGCTCATTGTCCAGTGGTACGCGGATCTGAAGCTGCTCCAAACCATCGTCTTCAACCGCAATGCCTTCATCTCTGCTGCTGCCAAACGGCTCAAGGAATTCTCCACACTCTCCATCAACTACACACCTGAGGACTACGACATGGCTGGGGTCCTGATCCAGGTGTCAATTTCATTCCATGTTTCATTTCCAAGCATCCATTTTCATTTACATTGAAGATGCTGTAGAAGTAAGACGTGATGCGGCGACGACACGAGTCTGGGCCCAACCTCGCTCGCATCATTCTGGATTCTAACGTTCTACTGGCGCATACCAACAAGTTCCTCAACGACCGCTACGACCCCATGATCCATGCCTTCGCCAAGAATCTATGCATAGGCCTACGCGATCGCTTTGGCGAGTGAGCACTTCATTTGCATTTCTAAGTCAGGTAATGGAGGTGCGTTCTAATTGAAGGTTCCTGGATCCAACTGAAGAGGGATGCGAGCAGCGGAAGAGCTGGGGCTGGGAGGGATGGGACACGCTGCCTGCCGCTGCAGCCTATCTCGACCCTCGCTACCGCGACTCCCTCCCCGACGCCATGCAGGCCAAGGCCATCGACCACATCAAGCTACTCTTGAGCCACGCCGTCAGTGGAAAGCTCATCAACGAGACGAACGCCCTCCTACATCAACGTCAGGAGAAGAAGAAGAAGAATGCTAAGAATGCAGTTTATGTTGCTATTCCTATAACTGATGATGCATAATAGGAAACACTTTCCAAAATACACTCCAAATTTGTATATGTGGTTTATCAGTATCGTTGATAATATGGTATTGCATTACAAATCCCAAGATGAGCGATAAGTCAGCAATGACCACGGTAAGATTTAGTGAAAAAATGGTATAAATGCAGTTGTACAGTGCGATACTAGATTTTGACTCCATTGTTGAGTCAAATGTGTTAATGAAAAACAGAAAGGATGAAACAATCGTGGAGATGGATGAAAATGACCATAAAAGTATGTAAATCCAAGGCATTTTCTTTAAATATATGTCTTTTTTCATGATTGATTCACCTTTTTCACCAGTTATGTTATAACTTGACATTGCTCCTGAACAAATCATTTTCCTTCTTAAGGAATCTTGACCATCATTGTGTTGCATCATCATTTCTCCATTTACCGCTTTGGCTATCTTTATCATTGGAGTTTTCTTGCCAAGCCAAGCAAATTTATCTAGTTTTGAAAATTGGTTGCTCCATTGCGTTTTATCAAAGATGGTAATTTCATTTGAAGTATCCATACTGTTTGCCAAATTAAACTTAGGAGATTCATTTTCCTTTGACGATGTACATGTGGTGTTTGCTGCTGTCGTTTTCTTTAGAAGTATATGTTGTTCATGCATTATTAAATTAGTTTTCAGTATGTCTTCTGATAGACAGTAGAACTAATTTTTCCCTTTTGACAAAATGAAACTGATTGCAATAAATTGGTCCAATATATTCTATGCAAATATTAAAACTCATTTCAGCAATCTATTTATGCAACGTTTCCTCTATGCAAAAGCTGCAGAAACTTGGCCACTTTTTCGGGTGATTGTTCTGGCAGGAGATCTGTAATGACCAATAAAGCCAGCGCTCTTCTGGTCTGAGGGCGTGGAGAAGAGGATGAAGGCGGAGAAGCTGATGGGCGGGTTCCTGTAGGCGCTGGTAGGCCTTGGGAGGACCCGATGCCGACTGAGCCCAGCTGCCAGTATTTATAGGGCCTCTGCCGCCTTCTAGACCTTTCTCGAAGCTTCTGGCCGATTGCACAACCAAGTGCAATCATGACGCCATGTGACACCATCCCATGACACCTCCAGAGGCAACGGCGGTGACGAGGGTCTCAAGGCGAAGCAAAACTGCACCTTGGCTTTCTGCCAAGTTGCCTGAGGGAAGGCGTCAGTTCATAGCAGATGCCACACAATTGAAACATTACTGTTTTGGGTAGAAATGTTTAAAGATGGGGTACGTTGAGAAATGGCGAATTCTCAATGGATTTTGACAAACATTTTTTCCCTGAAAGGTAATGAAATTTTAGGAAGATCTGGAGGGGTGAAACCGGTCCCGGAGCATTTGAAACATTACTTTTTGGGTAGAAAGATTGAAAAATGGGGTATGCTGAGAAATGGCGAATACTCAACGGATTTGGACAAACTTTTTTCCCCTGAAAGGTAATGAAATTTTAAAAAGATCTGGATAGGTGGAACTGGACCCGGAACATTTGAAACATAACTTTTTTGGTTAGAAAATTTGAAAATTGGTGTATGTTGATAACTTCACCTACTTCACCAACTACTTCAGAACACTTCACACTTTTCCTCCCCTCCATTTGATTTATCAAGAAAGAGAATGATGTTTGCAAACTAAATGAACCGCGCATCGTTTCTGTTATTCAGGATTCAGGATAAGGTATGCGCATTTGAATTTGCATGCTTCTCATCATAAAATGTGAATGCAGAAATATCAATATTTTATAAACCAACTAAATAAGTCTATAAATGATCAATATGTACCTGCATCAGCTTGCAATCAGAACATGAAACAACCAATATTTCAAACTATTCATGTTCCTGTGAATCAAATTCTGGCACAAATTCAAAGCAAAAAATTTCAAACATAAGATCTAAACGTTCTTGCTCTTCCACAAGAAGTAATTCTCAATCTCAACAAACACTACCTGGTAAGGCAACTCAGCGAGAAAAACATCAGAAATCTCGTGGAGTTTTTATTATACGATGTGGAGAACATATATGATCTGCCGTTCCATCGTGGATTTAGGATAGTTTAGACAAATACGGGTCATATAAATCCAAAGATCTTAATCAGCCCACACGAATGATCCAACGAGCAGGAGGGTTAACTGCATTTCAAAATGATCCTCCACTGACGCATATTGGTATGCTTGAAGCACAAATTACTGGAAGGGACGGCAAAACTTCCATATATGTTGATTCTATCTATCTACACAAGCCCTACTTTACGCTGCATTCAAACTGCCCACGAAATTGTTAAGAACTTGCCAAAACTTTTAGCTGACATTCAGATCAATGTGGAACCAGGATTAATGGAGTGGCAGGGCTTGTATGTTCAGTATCCCACATTTATTACAATGGATGAGACAAAGAATGCTGGATATAACATAAATGGCAATTACACACCGATCATTAACAACTCATTGCTTTGTAAATCTCGTAATGACTCAATTGCTAAGGCACATTCACGAATTTCGTCAGTATTGCATGCAATAACAAATCATGAACACACAAAATATGATGAGCAAACTGGAAGCAAAAACATCCTGTTTTTAGGACATATTGTAACACTAGATACAGGGGTATCATATTGCATGGATTCAGCAAGTAATATTCAAGGCCCAGCCAAGATGACAAGATCTTATTTAGAAGCCATTGATTGTAAATATCCCGCTGTAAGCTTAGTTTATTTACGAGAAAACAAGGACCATAAGAAGACTACTGTTATTTCTTACGAGCCAGCTGAATCCCCTGTTCCAGCTTTCACATCACTTACATATTCAAACAAGACTTAAAATTAACTTTGGCGTCAACTTTTTCTTTCTTTTTTACTTTATTTAGTGTTTGCAATTTGAAGTTTTGGTGTAAAATATTTTAATAAATTAGACCGCACAACATATGTAAATTTTTGAAACCAAGACCTATCAAGCATAAATTTTTAAAAAGTGTAACGGCGCAAATCGCAATGGAATTAAAATTTCAATACGAAAGTCTCTTTTGAATGCTAGTGCAAATTTATTGTCTCCTTTTAGAAACATCCCCCTACATTAACCTTGTTTTGATGTGAAACCGCTTAACTAACAATGCCATTTTACCTTACCCAACTTTTATTATCCTACCAACTTTTTTGTGTGGCCGCAGCCGCCTGCGCGTAGGCGCAGGGCAGCCAGAGCTCCGGACGGCGTAGGGCATGGGTGCGGAGGCCTCGGAGCATAGCCTAGCATGCGAAGCATGCTAGGCAAAGCGTAGATGCCGTAGCACCCATGCCCGGAGGCCGTAGGAGCTCTGGCGCCCTGCCCGGAGCGGCGGGCGGCCATGACCCACTTATACGGTTACCCCAGTTTTCGTCTGTCTGTCCGCATATATATATATATAAGTTTGGTTCCAGAGCCCGGACTCAATGGTTTTTCAACGAGATTGGCTGAACTTTTGTGTGAAAGTCCGTCTGGGTGGTGGGTAGGAGGGTTTTTCTGGGCATAGTCTAATTTTGATTTGTTCTGGATTCATGCTCAAAAAACCTCGAAAATGGAGACCTTAAATTTCGAAAATTTTTCGAAAAGTGTATATAACTTTATTAATCATTAATTTTTAAGCAATACGTAACTGAACGAAGTACACGACAAAAAGGGAACGATCGGCTCTGAGCGTGGGCGAGGGGGAGTGAGACATGACGAAAGAGTGGAAGGTTCGGGTAGGCTGAGACCACCAGGACTGCTGCGTATAAAGCACGGCGGAGTCTGGGCTGAGTGGCTCAGGAGGAAGGGGAGGATGGAGCAAGGAAGGCAATGGAGAGGAAGGGACAGGCCTTGAAGGAGATGGCGAAGCGGAAGAGGGAGGCGAAGGAGTCCTGGTTGCGGAAGTCCAGGTTCCTGCTTGCCACCGACGCACTCCAGCTGCTCCTCGTCCACCGGCGTAGGGAGGTAGTGAGAGCGAAGCGGGTGCGGAGGAGAGGGAGAGGGTCCTGAAGTCGTCCTTGGTCCAGGCTGGCGGAGCTGCTGGGAAAGAGCTTGAGGATGGCTAAGTCGTATCTGGGCAGGGGCTCCAGTCCCAACGGCCGGAGCCGATCAGAGGTTGCGAGAGGGTGAAAGGGGAAGGAAGAGGTGCTGATGGCGGCGGGGACGACAGATGAGGCCGTAGCTGACGCGGTGGAAGTCCTTCTAGTGCTGCATGATGCTGTCCATCTCCTGCGTGCACACCGCTGACGAAGCTTTCTTTTACTGCCACAAAACCAGCAAGGTGAATAGAACGAGGCTGGGAGGAGCTGGGAGGGAAAGAGAGGGCGATGGGGGGTGGTGGCAGGCCCTGAGCGGAATACCTATGGCAGGGTACTGTCGGGGGCGCAAAGGGCGGGCTTTCCAGGCCACACGCTTCACCAACACCCGCCCGAGCTCATCACTACCCGTCAGTTTTGTCTGTGAGTAAACGGAGTGTCTGATTGAGTCCTGGCACTGGCCAACTCCAGTCTACTGAAGAAGCGCGGCATCTACTGCCTCCTCCTCGGTCTCCTCTGCTGCGACACGCTCCAGCTAGTCAACCTGCTCTACATCGGTCTACACCCTCTTACACTCATCCTCTTCATCCTCTTCAAAATTGGAAATGAAATTTGAGGCATCATTTCTTTTGCCCAACGTATTTTGCTACCGCCATCGTTGGCCTGGATTCCACCCTTTGCACTCATGTGGTTTGCTTTAGCTCTTCTTCCTATATCCTTTATGGCGGTTGCATTGTTACAGGATGTGGCACGTGATGCTGCTCATGCTCAACGCCATAGCCATCAACCGGTTATTCCTCCCATAATTTCACAAAAAAACCACACTTTGACCACCTTTTTCCTTCTAAAGTAAAATATGAAGAATTTTAATATAGCCAGATGAAAAAGGCGGGAATAATGGCTAATGACCAGAATCCCCCCAAAGGCTTCTACCCCCCAAGCTTTTACCCCCCCACCTGTGAAGTATCCCCCACGCACACACCCCACGTAAGTATCCCCCCCCCATATTCCCCCCCAAATCAGTAATCAATGTTCGTATGATGATGCTCTGAAGGCGACTTTTGGTGTTTTTGCACTCGGGGGGGGGGATTATGGTCCATCAATTTCGGTGACCACTCTCCCCCCCCCCAAATGCCAAAATCCCTTTGATTGATGACCAGTATTCCCCCACCAAGTGGCATTTGGGGGGGGGGGGGATAGTGGTCACCAAACTCATATACTGTTCTTGCTTGTATCTTGCGCTTAGTCACACCCGATGCATAGTTGATAACCTCAAGAATACAAGGCAAATTTGGGGGGGGGGCAAAACTCTTTGGGGGGGGGGCAAAACTCTTGGTTGGTCCAAAACTGGCTAGGGGGGTAGAAGCCTTGGGGGGGAATCTGATCATCAGCCGGAATAATTGGGCACAGGGTTTAAGATATCTGCGAATCTGCTGGCCGCAGCGGCAGAGCTGGTTGAAGGAGGTACGGGGAGCTCAGGTCTTCTGTCTGCTGGCCTGGCTCCTGGGCTTTGCCAGCACCGCCCTGAATCAAGGCCTCGTCCCCTGCTGCCGGTTCTCCTCCCTTCACCGCACCTTTTCTCCCCTCACCTCACCCTAACCCATTCCAGCTTCATCATGAGCCACCGCACCTCCAGGCATTGGGATGGATCACCCCTCCTGCTGGCATCAACTGGTCTACTCACCCCTTTCTCTCTCTCCAATTTGCATGTGGCGGTGATGGCTTTCCAGGTCAGACTGGCTAGTTGAGATGCCCACAAACGCAGTGACCTCCGCCGTCCTGCTCTTTTGCTACTCCTCCATCTCCTACACCATTCGTCGCTCTACCAACGTGGTGGTAGGGAGACTGCGTTAGGCCTGGGATGGGGGAGGCAGTGAGCGATTGGTTGTAGATGCTGCGATATAAAAGCCAGGCGGTGGTGTTGGCCCGTCGCCGTCGTGAGTCCC
>JASANA010009626.1:0-27210 GCA_030248095.1 Ptycholaimellus sp. GST1_10 | reverse complement strand
CTGGTTCTCCTGCTGGCTCAACCTGGACCAGAAGGCTGGACCTGTTCGGAACTTTTGCATCCCTGGCGCCCTAGGAATCGAGATTATACCTTCCAAATGCCCTAGGCTGTGTTCTTGCCGGTGACAGCGCTGATTTGGACTGCCATGATAGTCTGGGAGTCGGCGGCTTCCTTCCGAGGCCAGAGTCTGCCCAATCGAGACCCCAAGCAGTACATCACAGCTCTGTTAGGCTTCTCCGCTTCATTGAGCCCCGTGAAGCTGAGTGCTTGCTTTTCCAGCATCAACCAGCAAGGCTTCCCAATCCTTCTGGGCCTGTACGCGGCCTCTCATGGCCTGGGGGCAGTGGCCATCCACTACCAACGTGTGGGGGTCTACGGGAGCGTCTTCATCCTTAACGGAGTGCTGGGAGGCCTGAGGCCGATCCCATTAGCTCCGACTTTGGGGTCAAAATTTGGGTGGTCCCATTAGGTCAAAATTTCAGCCGAAATTGATCCCATTAGCTGCGAAAAATTGGTCTCATTAGGATCTACTACGAATTTGAAAAAAGACTACGAATTTGAAATTCGTAGCTGAAATTCGTACTTACCATTACCTAATGGGATCATTGCTACGAATTTCAGCTGAAATTCGTAGATTTAGTGTCGCACCTTTGGAGGTGCTAATTTCAACTACATCTTACATTTTGGACAGTTATAGTCTAGTTATGGTGGTTTGCTCCCAAAACAAACTTAGGCTAAAATTAGGCCCTCTTCAACATGGGATATGTTTTATACGTTTTATACGTTTTAAACTACCTAAAACGGATTTTCCATTTGAGTGCCAAATTTTAAAACCTTTTTCAAATTTGAGCCCATAATTTTGGCGGCAAATGTGGGCATTACTGAAAGGAAAAATAAAAATGAAGTACAGAAAGGTATCTACGGTTGACAACCCATTTTAGCCTTTTTACCCATTTTACCGGTTTTACCCGGGACCACCCTGACTTTGGCCCCAAGTTGGACCTAATGAGATTGGCCTCTGTTGCCCATCATTGACTGCCCGCCCACCACTGGCTTAATTTGAAGCCATTTTTTTAGTAAAGTTAAAGCCATTTCGATTAGCCAATTAGTAATGCTGATTATTACCATTATGATTGCTGCTTTGATCATACGTAAAGCCAATTTTCTGACCAACGATCTGCTTATGAATGACCAGTTTAGTTTTAAGATGGACCAATACCAATGAATTGGACCTGTAAAAATTTTGACTCAAATATTTTTGCTTTTATGGAAATAAACCACGATTACACACAATATTGTTTTGATCTTTGACTGAAAATTCATAAGCTTTGCATGCTGTAGCATTGTAGTCTTGATTCGTAATGTACAGTGTATTTATTTGAAAACAACAAAATAAGCTTTGTAGATGAAGAATCAGCAATTGTTTCAAAATCGTAAGCAATAATAAGAATTGGTCTCATTAGATACGACACAAAGTCATAGTGCTGAAATATTGAGTGCTGGTTTCACTAGATACCAAAACCTAATGAGACCATTTGCTGCAAATTTCGAGGTAATAATTTCGACTTTGAAATCGGATCGTCGCACCTAATGGGATCGGCCTCAGGAGACGCTAGCCTGTATGTTCGGGCAGGTTATGGATGGACGAGGAGCCAGTAGGTCAGTCCAGTGTTTCAGGAATATGCCGGCCCCTAAAGGGGGTGGCAGCGCCAATCTAACATTGGCAATCATACATGCCCCTGCTAAATATGGAACCACTTGCATTTTGTTCTGCTGTGCTATGGAATGTAACCAAACGAAAGCGCACGTTTTTTTACCGGTATACCGGTAATCGACTTGTAACAATTTTTGCATTCTGCTCTTATTATTTTTAATTCAGGAGAAAACTATAGCGTGGCATCAGAGCGGTTTTAGATATCTCAAGGATTTAGATTAAACTCTAGCCCCCCTAAACGTCTGGAAACCACAAAATGCTCCTCAGCTAACATTTATCGAAATCATAGACCCAAATGAACAAAATTAGGATTAGGATGTAGGCGGAACAAGATTAGGAGATTAGGGGATTAGGAGATGTACCTCCACGGCTGTCGAGTATTTTTGCGCGGCCGAAGGCCGCCTGCCGCGAAGGGCAGGGCAGTCAGAGCTCCGTAGGCCGGAGGGCATGGGTGCGGAGGCCCCGGAGCGTAGCCTAGCATGCGAAGCATGCTAGGCGAAGCGTAGGGGCCGTAGCACCCGTGCCCGGAGGCCGGAGGAGCTCTGGCGCCCTGCCCGAAGCGGCGGGCGGCCAAGGCCAGCTTAAGCAGTTACCCCATTTTTGCGTCCGTCTGTCCGCATATATATATCTATATGTGTGTGTCCCAGGCCCGTACTCCGCGGTTTTTCAACGAAATTGGCTGATTTTTTGCATGAAGGTCCGCCTAGGCGGTGCCTCGGGACCATTTTTGGTGCTTGGCGTAATTTTTTGAATTTCGCCCAAAACTCAATTTTTTGATGTTTCAAAATACGAAAAATTATAAATCATTGGTTTTTCAATGAAATTAGCTGAATTTTGGCAGGTACGTCCGTCTAAGTTACATTTCGAAGCTGGCAAAAGGAATTTTTGAAATATTTATTATTTCTTGATTTATAGTGAAAAAACCAAAATCTTGATGTTTCAAAAATTTGAACATGCATAAAACCATGGTTTTTCAATAAAATCAGTTGAGTTTTGGCATATACCCCTGTCGTGGTGATATCTTGAAGCTGCTTTAAGGAATTTTGAAAATTTTTATTATTTCCCTATTTATGAACAAAAACCTAAAATCTTGATGTTTCAAAAATTCAAACATCCATAAATCCAGTGTTTTTCAATGAAATCAGTTGAATTTTGGCATCTGTCTGTCATGATGACATCTTGAAGTTGAGAAAAAGAATTTTAAGAAAATTGATTATTTATTGATTTATGGGCAAAAGTCCAAAATATCGATGTTTCAAAAATTCGAACATCCATTAATCGCTGGTTTTTCAATAAAATCAGCTCAATTTTGGCCGGTACGTTTGTTGAGGCGGTACCTTAAAGCTGTTAAAAGGGATTTGTGAAGAATATTTATTATATGTCGATGTATGGCCAAAAACCTTAAATCTTGATTTTTCAAAAATTTGAACAATCATACATTTTGAAAAAAAATTTGAACAAGCATTAAATTCACTGGTTATTATGGTCAGCCGTATCATTGGATTAGAAGGCATAGCATTTGGAAAATTTAGATACGAAGCATGAGCTTATTACTTAGTAAAAAGCCGCGCATCTTGGCAACAGCCGAGAATTCCTTGTTCGGCAGAGTAATCCCTGGTCTTTAGGGTCGGCACCGCCTAGAGGTCCCCTCCAATGAGGAGCGGTGCTGCGGGCGGATGGCAGGTGCAGGGAATTTCGAATGGGCTGGCTGCAGTTGCTATCGTGGTCAGCATTCGAATGGTCTGCAGTTGCTATCGTGGTTCCTTGTCCTGCTTTGCTCATTCTCCGTCTGCTACTTTTCAAGACTTTTCAAGCCTGACGACTGTTGTACCGCGGACTCGTCAACGCGAGTTCTCTGTCACCTTTTGACATTTAGCTGACCTATTTCCACGTTTGAGGCTGTGTTGAGTTCATTTCTAATTTTTTTGCGCAAATTGGACTAGCAGTTGCAGTTAGACAAAAAAGACGGAAATTCACAATCTGCAAAAAAATGGAAAAAATGTGTGCCCAACTTCCCTCTAAAGGTTCGTCTTCCTACCAAATACCAGAAGATCTTAAGCCAAAAGCCCAACACTGTTGACGTAGGCTTAATTTAAATTAAGGCTTAGGCATAGGCCTCATTCAGATGAAATGCAGGCGATAATGTAAATGTTAATTGAAGGCCGTGCGTAGGCGTTGTTCAGATTAAATCTTGTCACATGCAGATAATAAAAAAACCGTGCTCTACAGGACCTGGTGGAAACATTTTTACGGAGTGAGCTAATTACATTATAACTGGTACTGGTAGCGAAATTGAAGCTCTTTTCTTATTTAAAATCCAACAATCTCGAGTAAAAAGACAGAAATATATCAGATACTAATGGAATCCGCTTCTTTGACAATTGCAGTTTGGTTTGGGGCGCATTTAGGGATCTCTTTTCAGAGCGCGGCAAAACAAAATACAAATATTGAAGCAGATTCCGTTACTATCTGATGTATTTCTTTGTCTCTTTACTCTGGATAGTTGGATTTTAAATGAGAAAAGAGGATAGACTTCGCGCCAAAACGAAATACAACAGTTAAAGAAGCAGATTCCACTAGTATTTGCTGTATTTCTTTGTCTTGGTACTCGGGGTAATCGGTTTAAACAGGAGAAAAGAGCTTTAATTTTGCTTTGGCGATGGTACCAGTTATTTTAATTCACAGATTAATCTTGGCCTTGTATTATAAACAATTTACAATACAAACTAAACTTCTCGCACACTAAGAAATTATTTTTTGAATTCATTTGCTTATCAACATCTTACGCGGAAGTTTTGTCCGATTGGATAGATACAAAGAAATTGTTGCGATTCAGACGACGAGTTTTTTTTAGTTTCTTTGTCTATTGCAATTGGGGTGGCGCGAGCGGAGCTGTAGCGAAGCTTTAGCGCAAGCCCATCTTGTTTTCAGGTTTAATGCTAGATCTCAAAACGGAAAAGCTTCTAGCTCCAAACAAGCCAAGAATCGCTTTAATTCTTGTTGCCTTAGAATGAACATAATCGAATTGACAAACACTCGCGAGAAATCGCCTGATAAAGGCAGGGCTCCTGATAAATATATGAAAATCGGTTTGTCTGAACTCCTTTTTTTCGTCTCCTACTCCGCAATGGACGATAGTAGAAGGTATTCAATCGCACTGTGGCGTAGCCAGCTAAGCCAGCTGCGATCTTGTGTATTTTAACCATTCTGCCACAGGATTGTCACGTGGCACTGTGGTGAAATAGTTTGGGTTTACGTTTAGCTTTTGGAAAACAAAAGTTTGCTTCCTGCCAACAAATTATGCAGCCTAATTGTTCTACCTTTTAACTGTTAAAAGTGGAGGAAATAACTGCTACCATTGGCAAGCCAAAATAAATCTTTTCTCCCAAAAATCGATTTCCCCGAGTAAGACATTTGTATTAATTTTATTTGAGCGTCCCCTGAAAAAAGGACTGAACTTAAGCGCCAAAACAAAGTGCAACAGTCAATGGAGCAGAATCCACTAGTAGAAATTGTATTTCTTTGTTTAAAACTCGGGGATAGTACCAGCTATGTATAATTTTTCCAGCAGTAATGTGGGCTGGAGTGATGGTAGGCTTTGTGAGCGGAGTGCTTTGGGCCGGGAGTGAAGCAGCGGCAATGCTGCCGGAGCCTAGCTGTCCAGACGTTTATCAAGTTCTCATCCCCTTTTCATTCGACTCAGCTTATCCAAAGAAACTCCACGTTCCCCCTGTCCTCTATTTTTCCAACTCCCCTCATTATTCTCTGGTCCTCATACAGGCAGCGTCGGAGATAGCGGGAATCCTGCTGGAACACTTAGAAGGGAAGCTCCCGGCGCCTCTCAACGCCATTGTCTACAACTGTCTGCGCAGCCTGGCTCACTTCAGACCACCTCGTGAAGCCCCTTTGAACTCTCCGACTGTAAGAGATTGTTGCTTGTGGACAGGAGAGCCGGTGGTGGGGAAGAAGAAGGTACAGTCTACGATGGCCTGTTGGATTCTCCACCCACTGTGCATCCTGGAATGGCGACAGAGATCTAGGGAGATCCGCACAGCGCATTCACAACCTAACTCCATCTTCAACTACGCTCACCCCCATGTGCTCTGATTATTCGCACCTGCTATAGGCCGTAACTCACATGAAAATTTATAATTATTTTAATTTATTTATTTATTTTTGGGCATTTATATAAATTTATATATTAATTTATTTTTTAAATTTATTATATAAATTTATTAAATTTATTTTTGGGCATTTATATCACATGAAAATGATTAAGAGAGCGACATGAACAAACACTCGGTGAGAAATTTGCGACGGCTCTCTTCAACATATGAATAGCATCTGAGGCTGCCGTCCAAGTCCACTAATGGACACATTACAACCTATTGTCTTGCCCCTGAAAAGAAAGCCCATTAGAAGAGCTGTTAGTCACAGAAGCAGGCGCATCGCCCACCCAGGTTTTTAACAGAAGCCATAAAAAGCCATACTTTACTAGCCTGGCCGATAGGCCTCGCTAGTTTTACAGTAGCCGGATGACAAGACTACTCAAATCCATCTTCTGAACCTATCCTCAAACGAATAATTCAATATCTGAATTATTGATTATTATATCTTTAGAATGATGCTTAAGAGGCTGGTGTTGCTGCTGAGCCTAGCCTGTGGAGAGGAAATCCGCCTGGGCATCATGATGGACAGCAAGAAGCTGGAGGCCAACTTTCTGGCTGATCTTCTCCTCACTCGCTTTCAGGAGGATGGCCTCCTGCCGTCAGGACTACAATTTCGGTCCGCACCATACACCCTACCTCAATCCCCTCTCCCCACATCCCTATTTCGCCTGGGCATCATGATGGACAGCAAGAAGCTGGAGGCCAACTTTCTGGCTGATCTTCTCCTCACTCGCTTTCAGGAGGATGGCCTCCTGCCGTCAGGACTACAATTTCGGTCCGCACCATACACCCTACCTCAATCCCCTCTCCCCACATCCCTATTTCTATTTTTTAGCACCCGACCTAATTTTTAGCATTTGGTTGTTCCCAAATATTTCGTCAAACCCTACAATCGAAAATCAAAGAAATCAAGCAGCTACTCAACAATGATCAAAATTTGGCGACCAGTAAAAACAGCAACATCCTTTTTGGGTAGATACATTTATGGTCGGCATGGGGACCAATGAGTGTGCCGCAATTTCTAAGAAGACGGCAGCTGGAGAGTTGTGAAGAGTTTATGGCCTGGACTCCCCTGCCGAATGGGGTACGCACAGGTGGTTCAATCGGGCAGAGTGCGGAACGATCCAAGCACCCGCGGCTGCAGCAGACCTTGTCATCCACTCCAACGTCTCCATCATCATCGGCCTACGCTGCTCATGGGGTTCTTTTCTTCACCACACATACCTTGCCAACCCTGCGGAGGCCTTGCGGTGAACAAGAAGCGCAAAATAGCTGTCCTCCTCTAGATTGGAAATAGTTTCTGCAGGGTTCCTCTATAGGCTCTCCAGGGTTCCTTTAGGGTTCCAGAGTTGCCTTTCCGCTTTTTGCCGCTAGGCTCTGTGTCTTTCATCTTGTGAGGCGACTAATGACCTGGCAGGATTGGAGCCAACTGGCCTGCTGTTCAGCGGCTGGAACATTCCCATCATCTCCAGCCTCTCCCGCGCCTACTCCATCTCCAACAAGGTCTCTGCCATCTTTCACCTCTCTTTTCCCCTCATAGCTCTTGACCACAGGGCCTCTACGCCACCACAGCCAGAAGCTCGGAAACCACCCAGCCTCTCGGCCAGAGTCTCATCAGCTTCCTCAAGTTCCACGTCCTCCCCTCCCTCCCTGGCCTGTCCCCACCTTGCTGAACCCTGAGGTTCCAAAACTGGAGCGACGTAGCGGTGATGGGCGATCCGCTGCGTTCGGGCCTCATCTGGGACTCTTTCATGGTTCCTCCTTCATCTTCTGTCCCCTCCTTCCTCGGCGGCAGGAGGACATTGGGAGGGTTTGAGGAGATGGCGCCGCACCAGCTGAGCCTGCATGCCGTGGAGACATTGGAGATCGCATCGGCGGAGACCTTCCATGAGAGCAGCGTGGATGCGGCACTGGGGCGGATTCGCGGCGTTGCCAGAGGTCCTGTTGGCCTGGGAGGAGGTGGAGAGGAGGAGTCCTGTGAATGTCTGCAGTGGTGGTGGTGCTGGTGGACTCCTTCCGCAGAGCGGAGGGCATTCGGGCGGCCAAGTTCATCATCGAGCGAGCTCATATGAACCAGATGACCGGTCCCTCTTCTCTGTCATAAGCAGCAATCTGCTTCTCACAATCTAGGCTACCCCAAAAAAGGAGCACTGCTGTGGCCTCAGAAGACTGTATTGTGCATCAAAATGCAGTCTTGTGTGGTAGAATAGATTTTGTGCCAGCTTTTTCCTTGTCATCGATTATTTTTAAGACGCAGAATCTGATAGACTCGAGATAGGCTCTATGGGGGGTATGTCACTTTTGAAAAATGAAGGTTCTCAAAATCGAATGAACTTGTGCCACCATCCAAGGCAATTTAGTTCTCATCTCTATGCCACTAGCCGTTTACCGAAAAACGGTTTGGTTGGCCTGAAATGAGTATTTTTGCAACATGCACTTTATTGGGACTTTGAGACCTGTAAATTCAGTTTTTGACCGCGGAGCGGCCCGAAGGGCCGCTCCGCGGTCTATAGAGGTTACTAAACTTTTGTCCTCATGTGTATATATATATATATATGTGTATAGGTATCTGGAAATGCTGTCCACGGGCGAATTCTCAACGGATTTAGACAAACTTTTTTTTTCCTGAAAGGTAATAATGTTTTAGGAAGATCTGGAGGGGTGGAACCAGTTTCCGAGCATTTGAAACATTACTTTTTTGGGTAGAAAGGTTGAAAAATGGGGTATGCTGTAAAATGCTCAATTCTCAACGGATTTTGACAAACTTTTTTTTTCCTGAAAGGTAATAATATTTTAGGAAGATCTGGAGGGGTGGAACTGATCCCGGAGCATTTGAAACATTACTTTTTTGGGTAGAAAGGTTGAAAAATGGGGTATGCTGTAAAATGCTCAATTCTCATCGGATTTTGACACACTTTTTTTTTCCTGAAAGGTAATAATATTTTAGGAAGATCTGGAGGGGTGGAACTGATTCCGGGGCATTTGAAACATTACTTTTTTGGGTAGAAATGTTGAAAAATGGGGTATGCTGTAAAATGCTCAATTCTCAATGGATTTTGACAAACTTTTTTTTTCCTAAAAGGTTATACTATTTTAGGAAGATCTGGAGGGGTGGAAACGGTCCCGGAGCATTTGAAACATTACTTTTTGGGTAGAAAGTTTGAAAAATGGGGTGTGTTGAGAAATGGTGAATTCTCAATGGATTTGGACAAACTTTTTTTTGCTGAAAGATATTAACATTTTAGAAAGATCTGGAGGGGTGGAACCGGTCCCGGAGCATTTGAAACATTACTTTTTTTGGTAGAAAGGTTGATAAATGTGGTATGTTGAGAGCTCCGCGGTCACCTATTGCGCTCTGCGCCATATACTTGTTTGAAATTTTTGTTAAAGAAATTTTAGATAATTGTGGACCATTATATATCAATCGAAAGGCAATTTGGAGATAAAAAAGGTGGTGTATTTCAATTTTTGCATAAACTTTGCTGAAAAACGTAAATTTGAAAAATCGGAAATTTCGGTTTTCTAATTTTGACACAAAAAACTGATAGCTCAAATTTGAGTGGTTTTGCCAAGGGGTGGACTATAACCACGTTAAAATTCAGACTCTTGCGGTCATTTTGATATATAATACATTGAAATTTGGTTTGTTCCCATGGGCATTTTTTTCGATTGAAAATTTGCAGTCAACATTTAGCCCTATGTTAAAGCATAGGCAAAATTTCCGGAAAATTTTTTTTGTTTCAGATTACCATTTTAGCAGCCTAAATATCTTCTTTAGGGTCCAATACACCTTACTGCCACATTGGTTTCATTGGTTTTTGTTCAAAATGGGTCAATCTTGAATCGAACATTTCCTATGCTTAAGACCCGGTTTTTGGTAGGAACACGAATTCTACAAAGGGGGCCGGACATACATTTTTTGACCCCCCTTTTTTATTGCAGATTCTGAATCTCCATACAATTTTATGTATCTCCACCAATTTTGGGCGGAAAATACGGAAAATTGGGCTCGCTACAGCTCCAAACGTGATGGGAGGTCAAAAGCTTGCCAAAATTTGAGTTTTACCGAGTTCAGCTTACAAAACTGGCAATTTCTAGGTATTTTTCATTCAAAATACTAGCGTTATGGGTATCGATCGAAAGCTAAAAATCTTGCTGACCTGTCTGTGCCCTTGGTTTGTTCCGAATATGCACCTGAATCGAAAAAAGTTGCATTAACTTGCTGATTACCAAAATCTGAATTTTTCCATTTTTGTCGAAAATTGTAATTTTCGTGCCCTCAACTTACCTATTCGGGTAAATGACTATCATTTTTGAAATTCTCGTAAAATTTTGATCTAGAAAATGCTGAAAAATGTTCCAAAAAGGGGTGCTCCAAACGAGCGGCAAACACTTTTGTAAGCCACGGTCAAGAATGGCCCCATGTTATAACATAGGGCACTTTGGCGAAAGTGCAATTTTTGCACTAAAAAACTTCCTGCTCTTCTGTAGGACAATATTTCTCAGTTTCCTTTTGTGGGTTTACTTATCTGGGCCTAATGCAAATACTTATGAAGAAAAACATTGGGTTTCACTTAGAAATTTTGAAACAAGACTCAAAGATTGAGGACAATTCAAGAATTGGCCCCATGCTATAACATGGGCAAAAATTGACCAAAAAATTTTTGCTCTTGGTTTTTGATTCCAATGGTCTAAATCGATACTCCAGCCTCATATACACCAGAAAATGTCATTTATGTAGCCCATTTTGACGAATTTTGAAATTTGATAGTTACGATTTTTTCACAGTGTGACCCTAAGCTGGTCTCAAAATCCCATAGCATGAAATTTCAAAATACGTCAAAATGGGCTACAAAAATGATATTTTCTGGAATATATGAGGCTGGAGTATCGATTTAGACCATTGGAATCAAAAACCAAGAGCAAAAATTTTTTGGTCATTTTTTGCCCATGTTATAGCATAGTGCCAATTCTTGAACTGTCCTCAATCTTTGAATCTTTTTTCAAAATTTCTAGGTGAAACCCAATGTTTTTCTTCATAAGTATTTGCATTAGGCCCAGATAAATAAACCCACAAAAGGAAACTGAGAAATATTGTCCTACAGAAGAGCAGGAAGTTTTTTAGTGCAAAAATTGCACTTTCGCCAAAGTGCCCTATGTTATAACATGGGGCCATTCTTGACCGTGGCTTACAAAAGTGTTTGCCGCTCGTTTGGAGCACCCCTTTTTGGAACATTTTTCAGCATTTTCTAGATCAAAATTTTACGAAAATTTCAAAAATGATAGTCATTTACCCGAATAGGTAAGTTGAGGGCATGAAAATTACAATTTTCGACAAAAATGGAAAAATTCAGATTTTGGTAATCAGCAAGTTAACGCAACTTTTTTCGATTCAGGTGCATATTCGGAACAAACCAAGGGCACAGACAGGTCAGCAAGATTTTTAGCTTTCGATCGATACCCATAACGCTAGTATTTTGAATGAAAAATACCTAGAAATTGCCAGTTTTGTAAGCTGAACTCGCTAAAACTCAAATTTTGGCAAGCTTTTGACCTCCCATCACGTTTGGAGCTGTAGCGAGCCTAATTTTCCATATTATCCGCCCAAAATTGGTGGAGATACATAAAATTGTATGGAGATTCAGAATCTGCAATAAAAAAAGGGGGTCAAAAAATTTATGTCCGGTCGATTCTTGCTGCTCTCAAAAAGTGCCTCTTAAGCATAGGACTTCCCAGGCTTCAACGAATATTTCTCTGTAGCAGCTGAACGGCTAAGAATCGCACACAAGACTTGAATTTTTTTGTTCATAATTCATATATTCTAATTCTAAATCTGGGCTTATTTTTCAAATTGGTGAAGAAACCACCTACTTGCCTTTTTGAGTGACAAACACACATGCATTCAAAGAAGAGGGCAAAAGGGCAAGTCTGTGGTTTCGCAACCAATATCATAAGTAAGCACAGATTTGGAATGAATACATATGAATTGTGAACAAAAAAATTCAAGTCTTGTGTGCGATTCTTAGCCGTTCAGCTGCTACATAGAAATATTCGTTGAAGCCTGGGAAGTCCTATGCTTAAGTATGGGAAATGTTCGATTCAAGATTGACCAATTTTGAACAAAAACCAATGAAACCAATGTGGCAGTAGGGTGTATTGGACCCTAAAGAAGATATTTAGGCTACTAAAATGGAAATCTGAGACAAAAATTTTTTTCCGGAAATTTTGCCTATGCTTTAACATAGGGCCAAATGTTGACTGCAAATTTTCAATCGAAAAAAGTGCCCATGGGAACAAACCAAAATACAATGTATTATATATCAAAATGACTGCAAGAGTTTGAATTTTAACGTGGTTATGGTCCACCCCTTGGCAAAACCACTCAAATTTGAGCTATCAGTTTTTTGTGTCAAAATTATAAAACCGAAATTTCCGATTTTCAAAATTACGTTTTTCAGCAAAGTTTATGCAAAAATTGAAATACACCACCTTTTTTATCTCCAAATTGCCTTTCGATTGATATATAATGGTCCACAATTATCTAAAATTTCTTTAACAAAAATTTCAAAAAACTGAATTTACAGGTCTCAAAGTCCCAAAAAAGTGCATGTTGCAAAAATACTCATTTCAGGCCAACCAAACCGTTTTTCGGGAAACGGCTAGTGGCATAGAGATGAGAACTAAATTGCCTTGGATGGTGGCACAAGTTAATTCGATTTTGAGAACCTTCATTTTTCAAAAGTGACATCCCACTTTTTGAGCCTATCAAATTCTGCCTCTTAACTGTAGATGACAGCAAATTGTAAGTGCAAATAGGATAATAGGAAGGATTTGAGGCGCGGAATGGGTGTGGGTGGTCCCACTGGGCCTGGACATAACCGCCACGCCCAATGACATCAACGAAACGTTTCGTTTTTTCGAAGACTCGCCGGCCTATCGTCATGTGCTTGAGGTTGCCAAGCCCTCTCCTTGATTACTGCCAGCTTCCACCTCTGCTCCTGCTTTCAGCACCGCTCCATGGGCATGGGCTACGGAGTGCTGAGCCGCTTCGCGCTGCAGTACGCCAGATGGCTGGCCGAGGATAACAACGTCACCCGCCGCCACCCTGGCGTGAGGGAGAAATTTCTGGTTTTCGCCCACTTTCAATCAGAAGATCAGATGGAATGTGGACGTCAATGGCAGAGGTCATGGACTTCAAATGAATGTACAAATGAACAGAGCAACTAATATTAGGAATTTGCCGGGATTTCTTACATAAAGTTTGCTTGAAACCATTCTCAGTTTTCAGGTTTTCTTCACATCTTTCTTGTTTTTTTCTTTATTTTTTGTCAGTCTTCTTCTAAAATTTAGTTCGTGAACCTTCTTAAGTATAAGCAGGAACAAATGGATTGAAATTCGCCCAATCATAATTCCGCAACTGCTTGAGAACGGGCGGTTCCGGATCGTGGACATGGCCTTCTTCCACGATGCCGTCATGCTCTATGGCCTGGCTTTGGGCCGCTGCCTACAGGCACCCGACTGCAACTACACCGACGGGCGCCAGTTCATGCACCAGATCAAGAACATCTCATTTCAAGGTTCCCGCTCATACTTTGCTCCTCCACCCTGCCTCCAATTTCTCCAACCACATCAAAATCAGAGCTGAAAAAATAGGGCAACAGGAGGAAAGAAATGGTTTGCGTGAGTAGGAGCCTGCGGGCGGGTGATGATGGACGAGCACATGGAGCGCCTCGTGGACTACGACGTAACTGGCTGGGACCCGAAAACACGCCAGCCACGAGCCTTCTGGCAGGTTCCAGTTCTGAAAAGGCGCCCTGTTGCCAAGGCTCTCTCAGCTGCTCTGCAGGACATCACCACTTCCGTCGCCTACCAGGACGAGGCCACCGGCAGAGGTCGTAGAGAGGTATGAGCAGGCCTGGCATTCAGCCGAAGGAAAGGCCATTCCTCAGCAAACATCAAGCAATTGCACTCACCAACCAATGGCTCAGCTCAGGATCCTATAGGCTTCAAACTTGATTTGTCAAAGAATTGGCGGCTCGCAGAAGCAGAAGGCCGCTTTGCAGTCGGAGCTGAGCGTTCTGGCGCCCTTTCCCTGGCAGACGGAGGAGGGGCGGGCGCCGTTGGCGGTGCCCCTTTGCGGCTTCTCCGGACAACTTTGTCGGAGCTTCCGTTTCGGTTGCCCTGCCACACCCATCGCGCTTGCTTCTACAGCTCTGAATTGTCAGACATCATCGTCCCCGTCTTCGCGGGACTCGTGGCACTCTTGGCCATCCTCAGCATCCTAGTCTACAAACATAGGCGAGCCTTTTTTTGTTATCTGCAAGCCTGGAGAATGATTGCCAATGTTGGCAGCATCGTCCTGGCGGCTATATTCCAGATTCGCAGAGGCTTGCAGGAAGCGGAGATTTGAAGAAGCCCTGCTCGCCAAGAGCTGGGCCATTCACATTGGAGAGATTGCCTTGCTTCAGCAGGGCTTCGTAAGACTATTAACATATTGCCATCGCACACGGACAATTTGACACCTGAGTGACGCTCACTTTGCAGAAGTCCGGCCTGAGCATGGCCACGGGTAGCCTGCATGGGGGCGAGGCGACAGAGCCGCTGGTGCCTGGGCGCATGGGGGAAGGCCTGGGCTTCCTGGGGCCCGCCAACTGCCGCAACCGTCGTGCTGCCGTCAAGCGCTTCGGCCTCAGCAACCAGCTCAACTTCTCTCGCCGCACTCTGCTCCAGCTCAAAGCTGTCCCTCTCTCTCTCCTTCTGTGTGGTGGGTCGCATGGGGAAAGACCTGGGCTTCCTGGGGCCCGCCAACTGCCGCAACCGTCGTGCTGCCGTCAAGCGCTTCGGCCTCAGCAACCAGCTCAACTTCTCTCGCCGCACTCTGCTCCAGCTCAAAGCTGTCCCTCTCTCTCTCCTTCTGTGTGGTGGGTCGCATGGGGAAAGACCTGGGCTTCCTGGGGCCCGCCAACTGCCGCAACCGTCGTGCTGCCGTCAAGCGCTTCGGCCTCAGCAACCAGCTCAACTTCTCTCGCCGCACTCTGCTCCAGCTCAAAGCTGTCCCTCTCTCTCTCCTTCTGTGTGGTGGGTCGCATGGGGAAAGACCTGGGCTTCCTGGGGCCCGCCAACTGCCGCAACCGTCGTGCTGCCGTCAAGCGCTTCGGCCTCAGCAACCAGCTCAACTTCTCTCGCCGCACTCTGCTCCAGCTCAAAGCTGTCCCTCTCTCTCTCCTTCTGTGTGGTGGGTCGCATGGGGAAAGACCTGGGCTTCCTGGGGCCCGCCAACTGCCGCAACCGTCGTGCTGCCGTCAAGCGCTTCGGCCTCAGCAACCAGCTCAACTTCTCTCGCCGCACTCTGCTCCAGCTCAAAGCTGTCCCTCTCTCTCTCCTTCTGTGTGGTGGGTCGCATGGGGAAAGACCTGGGCTTCCTGGGGCCCGCCAACTGCCGCAACCGTCGTGCTGCCGTCAAGCGCTTCGGCCTCAGCAACCAGCTCAACTTCTCTCGCCGCACTCTGCTCCAGCTCAAAGCTGTCCCTCTCTCTCCTTCTGTGTGGTGGGTCGCATGGGGAAAGACCTGGGCTTCCTGGGGCCCGCCAACTGCCGCAACCGTCGTGCTGCCGTCAAGCGCTTCGGCCTCAGCAACCAGCTCAACTTCTCTCGCCGCACTCTGCTCCAGCTCAAAGCTGTCCCTCTCTCTCTCCTTCTGTGTGGTGGGTCGCATGGGGAAAGACCTGGGCTTCCTGGGGCCCGCCAACTGCCGCAACCGTCGTGCTGCCGTCAAGCGCTTCGGCCTCAGCAACCAGCTCAACTTCTCTCGCCGCACTCTGCTCCAGCTCAAAGCTGTCCCTCTCTCTCTCCTTCTGTGTGGTGGGTCGCATGGGGAAAGACCTGGGCTTCCTGGGGCCCGCCAACTGCCGCAACCGTCGTGCTGCCGTCAAGCGCTTCGGCCTCAGCAACCAGCTCAACTTCTCTCGCCGCACTCTGCTCCAGCTCAAAGCTGTCCCTCTCTCTCTCCTTCTGTGTGGTGGGCCGCATGGGGGAAGGCCTGGGCTTCGTGGGGCCCGCCAACTGCCGCAACCGTCGTGCCGCCGTCAAGCGCTTCGGCCTCAGCAACCAGCTCAACTTCTCTCGCCGCACTCTGCTCCAGCTCAAAGCTGTCCCTCTCTCTCTCCTTCTGTGTGGTGGGTCGCATGGGGAAAGACCTGGGCTTCCTGGGGCCCGCCAACTGCCGCAACCGTCGTGCTGCCGTCAAGCGCTTCGGCCTCAGCAACCAGCTCAACTTCTCTCGCCGCACTCTGCTCCAGCTCAAAGCTGTCCCTCTCTCTCTCCTTCTGTGTGGTGGGTCGCATGGGGAAAGACCTGGGCTTCCTGGGGCCCGCCAACTGCCGCAACCGTCGTGCTGCCATCAAGCGCTTCGGCCTCAGCAACCAGCTCAACTTCTCTCGCCGCACTCTGCTCCAGCTCAAAGCTGTCCCTCTCTCTCTCCTTCTGTGTGGTGGGTCGCATGGGGAAAGACCTGGGCTTCCTGGGGCCCGCCAACTGCCGCAACCGTCGTGCTGCCGTCAAGCGCTTCGGCCTCAGCAACCAGCTCAACTTCTCTCGCCGCACTCTGCTCCAGCTCAAAGCTGTCCCTCTCTCTCCTTCTGTGTGGTGGGTCGCATGGGGAAAGACCTGGGCTTCCTGGGGCCCGCCAACTGCCGCAACCGTCGTGCTGCCGTCAAGCGCTTCGGCCTCAGCAACCAGCTCAACTTCTCTCGCCGCACTCTGCTCCAGCTCAAAGCTGTCCCTCTCTCTCCTTCTGTGTGGTGGGTCGCATGGGGAAAGACCTGGGCTTCCTGGGGCCCGCCAACTGCCGCAACCGTCGTGCTGCCGTCAAGCGCTTCGGCCTCAGCAACCAGCTCAACTTCTCTCGCCGCACTCTGCTCCAGCTCAAAGCTGTCCCTCTCTCTCCTTCTGTGTGGTGGGTCGCATGGGGAAAGACCTGGGCTTCCTGGGGCCCGCCAACTGCCGCAACCGTCGTGCTGCCGTCAAGCGCTTCGGCCTCAGCAACCAGCTCAACTTCTCTCGCCGCACTCTGCTCCAGCTCAAAGCTGTCCCTCTCTCTCCTTCTGTGTGGTGGGTCGCATGGGGAAAGACCTGGGCTTCCTGGGGCCCGCCAACTGCCGCAACCGTCGTGCTGCCGTCAAGCGCTTCGGCCTCAGCAACCAGCTCAACTTCTCTCGCCGCACTCTGCTCCAGCTCAAAGCTGTCCCTCTCTCTCCTTCTGTGTGGTGGGTCGCATGGGGAAAGACCTGGGCTTCCTGGGGCCCGCCAACTGCCGCAACCGTCGTGCTGCCGTCAAGCGCTTCGGCCTCAGCAACCAGCTCAACTTCTCTCGCCGCACTCTGCTCCAGCTCAAAGCTGTCCCTCTCTCTCCTTCTGTGTGGTGGGTCGCATGGGGAAAGACCTGGGCTTCCTGGGGCCCGCCAACTGCCGCAACCGTCGTGCTGCCGTCAAGCGCTTCGGCCTCAGCAACCAGCTCAACTTCTCTCGCCGCACTCTGCTCCAGCTCAAAGCTGTCCCTCTCTCTCCTTCTGTGTGGTGGGTCGCATGGGGAAAGACCTGGGCTTCCTGGGGCCCGCCAACTGCCGCAACCGTCGTGCTGCCGTCAAGCGCTTCGGCCTCAGCAACCAGCTCAACTTCTCTCGCCGCACTCTGCTCCAGCTCAAAGCTGTCCCTCTCTCTCCTTCTGTGTGGTGGGTCGCATGGGGAAAGACCTGGGCTTCCTGGGGCCCGCCAACTGCCGCAACCGTCGTGCTGCCGTCAAGCGCTTCGGCCTCAGCAACCAGCTCAACTTCTCTCGCCGCACTCTGCTCCAGCTCAAAGCTGTCCCTCTCTCTCCTTCTGTGTGGTGGGTCGCATGGGGAAAGACCTGGGCTTCCTGGGGCCCGCCAACTGCCGCAACCGTCGTGCTGCCGTCAAGCGCTTCGGCCTCAGCAACCAGCTCAACTTCTCTCGCCGCACTCTGCTCCAGCTCAAAGCTGTCCCTCTCTCTCCTTCTGTGTGGTGGGTCGCATGGGGAAAGACCTGGGCTTCCTGGGGCCCGCCAACTGCCGCAACCGTCGTGCTGCCGTCAAGCGCTTCGGCCTCAGCAACCAGCTCAACTTCTCTCGCCGCACTCTGCTCCAGCTCAAAGCTGTCCCTCTCTCTCCTTCTGTGTGGTGGGTCGCATGGGGAAAGACCTGGGCTTCCTGGGGCCCGCCAACTGCCGCAACCGTCGTGCTGCCGTCAAGCGCTTCGGCCTCAGCAACCAGCTCAACTTCTCTCGCCGCACTCTGCTCCAGCTCAAAGCTGTCCCTCTCTCTCCTTCTGTGTGGTGGGTCGCATGGGGAAAGACCTGGGCTTCCTGGGGCCCGCCAACTGCCGCAACCGTCGTGCTGCCGTCAAGCGCTTCGGCCTCAGCAACCAGCTCAACTTCTCTCGCCGCACTCTGCTCCAGCTCAAAGCTGTCCCTCTCTCTCCTTCTGTGTGGTGGGTCGCATGGGGAAAGACCTGGGCTTCCTGGGGCCCGCCAACTGCCGCAACCGTCGTGCTGCCGTCAAGCGCTTCGGCCTCAGCAACCAGCTCAACTTCTCTCGCCGCACTCTGCTCCAGCTCAAAGCTGTCCCTCTCTCTCTCCTTCTGTGTGGTGGGTCGCATGGGGAAAGACCTGGGCTTCCTGGGGCCCGCCAACTGCCGCAACCGTCGTGCTGCCGTCAAGCGCTTCGGCCTCAGCAACCAGCTCAACTTCTCTCGCCGCACTCTGCTCCAGCTCAAAGCTGTCCCTCTCTCTCTCCTTCTGTGTGGTGGGTCGCATGGGGAAAGACCTGGGCTTCCTGGGGCCCGCCAACTGCCGCAACCGTCGTGCTGCCGTCAAGCGCTTCGGCCTCAGCAACCAGCTCAACTTCTCTCGCCGCACTCTGCTCCAGCTCAAAGCTGTCCCTCTCTCTCCTTCTGTGTGGTGGGTCGCATGGGGAAAGACCTGGGCTTCCTGGGGCCCGCCAACTGCCGCAACCGTCGTGCTGCCGTCAAGCGCTTCGGCCTCAGCAACCAGCTCAACTTCTCTCGCCGCACTCTGCTCCAGCTCAAAGCTGTCCCTCTCTCTCCTTCTGTGTGGTGGGTCGCATGGGGAAAGACCTGGGCTTCCTGGGGCCCGCCAACTGCCGCAACCGTCGTGCTGCCGTCAAGCGCTTCGGCCTCAGCAACCAGCTCAACTTCTCTCGCCGCACTCTGCTCCAGCTCAAAGCTGTCCCTCTCTCTCCTTCTGTGTGGTGGGTCGCATGGGGAAAGACCTGGGCTTCCTGGGGCCCGCCAACTGCCGCAACCGTCGTGCTGCCGTCAAGCGCTTCGGCCTCAGCAACCAGCTCAACTTCTCTCGCCGCACTCTGCTCCAGCTCAAAGCTGTCCCTCTCTCTCCTTCTGTGTGGTGGGTCGCATGGGGAAAGACCTGGGCTTCCTGGGGCCCGCCAACTGCCGCAACCGTCGTGCTGCCGTCAAGCGCTTCGGCCTCAGCAACCAGCTCAACTTCTCTCGCCGCACTCTGCTCCAGCTCAAAGCTGTCCCTCTCTCTCCTTCTGTGTGGTGGGTCGCATGGGGAAAGACCTGGGCTTCCTGGGGCCCGCCAACTGCCGCAACCGTCGTGCTGCCGTCAAGCGCTTCGGCCTCAGCAACCAGCTCAACTTCTCTCGCCGCACTCTGCTCCAGCTCAAAGCTGTCCCTCTCTCTCCTTCTGTGTGGTGGGTCGCATGGGGAAAGACCTGGGCTTCCTGGGGCCCGCCAACTGCCGCAACCGTCGTGCTGCCGTCAAGCGCTTCGGCCTCAGCAACCAGCTCAACTTCTCTCGCCGCACTCTGCTCCAGCTCAAAGCTGTCCCTCTCTCTCCTTCTGTGTGGTGGGTCGCATGGGGAAAGACCTGGGCTTCCTGGGGCCCACCAACTGCCGCAACCGTCGTGCTGCCGTCAAGCGCTTCGGCCTCAGCAACCAGCTCAACTTCTCTCGCCGCACTCTGCTCCAGCTCAAAGCTGTCCCTCTCTCTCCTTCTGTGTGGTGGGTCGCATGGGGAAAGACCTGGGCTTCCTGGGGCCCGCCAACTGCCGCAACCGTCGTGCTGCCGTCAAGCGCTTCGGCCTCAGCAACCAGCTCAACTTCTCTCGCCGCACTCTGCTCCAGCTCAAAGCTGTCCCTCTCTCTCCTTCTGTGTGGTGGGTCGCATGGGGAAAGACCTGGGCTTCCTGGGGCCCGCCAACTGCCGCAACCGTCGTGCTGCCGTCAAGCGCTTCGGCCTCAGCAACCAGCTCAACTTCTCTCGCCGCACTCTGCTCCAGCTCAAAGCTGTCCCTCTCTCTCTCCTTCTGTGTGGTGGGTCGCATGGGGAAAGACCTGGGCTTCCTGGGGCCCGCCAACTGCCGCAACCGTCGTGCTGCCGTCAAGCGCTTCGGCCTCAGCAACCAGCTCAACTTCTCTCTCTTTGTCCAGTAAATGAGGGGTCGGTGGACAAAAGTGCCGCTGCTAAGGTTGCACTACAAATCAGTGCCGTTGAAGGATAGGGTGGTTTTTTCTGGTGGCATTGTTTGCAGAGCCTCTTTTGCCATGCCATCAGAATGTATATTGCCCCTGGAACAGTGCCACCAGAAAAGAATGCAAAATGGAAAATCCTGACACTTTTTCTGGCGGCACTTTTGTCACTGGCCCAATTGTCAAAGGATGAGTTGATAGCTGACGGAGCTGTCGCAGGGGCACCTGTGCGAGTTCTTCGGCCTCTGTCTGGACCAGCCAAGCACCTGCCTGGCCCTCTGGGAGCTGGGCAAAAAGGGCAGTCTGGATGTTGGCGGCCTTTACTCATCCATTGCACTCCCATCATTTTAGCCCATACGTGTCCCTACTAAAAAATGAACCCCCCCCCCGGTGTTGGTTGATTTTACCCCCCCCCCCCCCCCGGTCGGGTTTTTCCAGGTCAAAGTTGGTTGGTTGGTGCGGGGGCCCCCCCCGACCCCCCGGGGGCCCCCACCCCCCCCCGGTGGGGGTTATTTGGGGGTTCAACAAAGTTGGTTGATTACTTGGTGCAATGGGAAAATTTTGCAAAATATAGTCCTTTTTAACGAAAAAGTGCTCCTAAAAACCCCAATTGGACACAAAACTTGCGCCAGCAAGGAAAATTTTTGATATTGACCAACAAAACAAGTAAATTTCGTATGAAATTTTCAAAAACTTGGTTGGTTGGAAGGACCGGGGGCCCCGGGGGGGGTACCTCCCAGCCAAGTTGGTTGGTTGGTCAGGTAGGTCCTGAAAAAACTTGGTTGGTTGGTTGGGACCGGGGGGGGTCGGGGGGGGTCGCAGGCAAAAAGTTGGTTGGTGGCTTCGGGGGGGGGGCGGGGGGGGGGGGGGCGGGGGGGGGGTCGGGTCACGTATGTTTTAGCCTCTTGCCTTGTTGTCCAGGAGACGGTGTTCGATGAGGAAGTCCCCCTGGACAGCATTTTCAAGTGCAGCATTGCTCGTGATATCATCGAGGTGGCCTCATTCTTCATTCTCGCATCGCCCTTTCGATTTCTCCCCCAAACAATCCTGCGCCTCACAGGGCCTGGATTTTCTGCACAAGTCCCCCCTGAAGGCTCACGGCGGCCTCTGCTTGGTAGCCTGCTTGCTTTCGGCTTTGAATTGAAGCATGAACTGGAGTAACGGTTGAGGAGAACTGTGTCATGGACGCACGATGGGCGGTGGGCGGTCCAAATCTGCCAGTCCAGTGACAGTCAAAGACCTCTTTGCAGGTGAAGCTCACCGACTTCGCCCTCCCCTCCATCCTCCAGCTCGACGGCAATGCCAGCCTCACCTTCCAGCAGCCCAGCGCTCACAGTGACCACCCCCAACAATTCTTCCACCGCTTAAAAACTGAGACTATATCGGACCTCAAATGGCTCTGAAATATTCGAAATTTCAATAACAACCTGCAATGACAGCTTTTAGAAATAACCTATTTGATGTTTTCCCTTTGCTGGAAGCCGCCAGTTGCAGAACTGCTGCACATAGCGCCGGAGCTAAGGGCGCTCTATGCCGAGGGGCAGGTGGAGGCCAAGGCCGCGGGGGACATCTTTGCCTACGCCATGATCCTCTACCAGGTCTTCACTCGGCAGCCGCTTTACATCGGCCTGGGTGCCTCCCGTTTCTCCGTCTGCCTGCCAGCAAAGCCAGCCCCTGGCCCTGCGCAGAGTTGGAGGAGCTGAAGCGGGCTGATCTGATGCTGGCCTACAGGCCAAGCCTGCCGGCCAGGTTCCCGGACACCAGTCCGGAGAGCAGCGCCGTTCTGCTCCCACTCATGCGCAAGTGAGTTTACTCTTTTTTTAAAACCTCGGCCTTTATTTACCTCTTCAAGGGCGGATTAATGAGGGAAAGGGGGAGAACCCCCGAACGGATTAATAACGGCAAAAATAGGAATACAATTTATAAATTTGCTAGTTTCCCTTTAATTTTTGGGCACTTTTGCTAGACTTTTAAAAGCAATTTTTGCATGGTTCGCAAACCAGCCAAATTGGGCAGCTTAATAAAATAACACGGCCAAAGCTTAGTCCTTGAACTCCTTGTTTTCCAGAAACCATTGGGGTTGGCGCTGGGCAAGGCCAAACGCACTTCAGCAACAAAGGACAATGAAGTGATATTCTAGAACAATGAGGTGCTATTGTAGATGCTGGCACGAAGACCCATCGCTGCGTCCACTGGCCTACCGCATTCGCAAGAACCTTAACGGACTCTCGGAATCGTGCCTCTTCCTCTAAACTGTTCATTAGTGGGGCATAGGAAGGGATAAGGCTGGCTAAGGAAGGAGAACCTGGTGGAACATCTCATCAATCGCATGGAAGGCTACGCCAACAATCTGGAGCGAATGGTGGAAGTGAGGACTCTGGAGGTACAGGAGGAGCGACGGCGAGCTGACGGTTTCCTCCTGCTCCCGATTTATCTTTCCATATTCTAAGAAATTATTGAGAATTAAAGACATTTTCAGCGGTTAAACGGTTCATTCTAGAATTGGCAAAAAGTTAATACGAAGGCAGCTAATTATTTGCCGCAATATTTACAAACGATTTAAACTTAGCCAATACAGCTACCAGTCGAGAAATGCGAAATTAGTGACGCTAAAAGAGCACTACCAATTGAGCAATAAAATAACCTTTTTGGAAATTAGCATTGCCTGGTGTTGAGAAAGAGACCAGAAAGCGCAATGTTTCAGATCTGCTGGCAAAAATGCTGCCAAAGTAAGCAGTCCTTTTGGCGCTAGAAAATGAAGCAGGCAAGTGAATGGTAACAAAGGTCGGTGGCGAGCAAGCTGAAAATGGGTCTGCCTCCGGCGCCGGAGACTTTCGAAGAAGCCAGCATCTTCTTCTCCGATATCGTCAACTTCACCACCATCTGCTCCAATGCATCCCCCATTCAGGCATTCCCTGCCCCCCCCTCACTCCATGCACTGGCACCCTCCATGCTACTGCTGTTATACAGGTGGTCGAGTTGCTCAACTACATCTACGTAAGTTGCTGTGCTCTGAATTTCCCCGTTTCACGCAAATAAATGCGCCCTTTGCAAAAACATTTTGATTGTCCCTTGCTTCGTTTGCGTGAGATTTTGTTGTTGCTAGATGAATTTCGACGAAGCGATTGCCGGCTTTGACGCTTACAAAGTAGAGACGATTGGCGACGCATATATGGTACCGATTCCCCTCCTCTACTCTTTTCCCCCATCTCATATAAAATAGGCGACCTAGTTTTTCTATCTAAATATTCTAAATAGATAGTGCTTTGGAGGTGGTTTCTGGCGTGCCGCAGCGTAACGAACACCGGCATTGCCTGGAGATCACCGACTTGGCCCTTTACATCAGAAAGGTTGCACTAAGACCTGCTGGAAATCATCACAAATTAAATTAGCAAACATTTATAATTCCTTCTGGAGAGCGAAATGCGCAATAAACCCGTTAGAATAATGAAAACCAACAATTATTGACTATTTTTTGGCTTTAGATGCTAGGCCAAGCAGGCGCTCTGCTCTGCCCAATCCCGCTCCTAACTAGGCTGAAACTGGGCCAGGTAGTTCGGAAGATGCGCCAGCCGCATGCGAAAGGGGAAGGCATCGAGGTTCGCATTGGCCTGGCCACGGGGCCCTGCGCTGCCGGCATCGTCGGGCACACCATGTCTCTTTCTTTTTCTTTATCTACCACACATCACCCCACTGATCAGCCTTTGTTCCAGGCCCCGCTACTGCCTCTTTGGGGACACTGTCAACACTGCCTCCCGCATGGAATCCTCAGGAGAAGGTCCGTTCTATTCCCTTCTTATTTTGCTAATTTGGTTTTTCCCTGGTTTTGTAAAATTTTCGGCTTTTTATGGAAGTTACCTGAAAAGACGATACAGTGGCTGAAAATGCGTGGTTAAAAATTTGGGGAAATGATGAAAAACTTGTTTACTACAATTATTCAAAAGTACAACTAAATAAAACTAAGTAAAGTTAAAAGTATATTTTTGTTAACAAACCAATTGGCGAAATTCACTGCCACATAACGTAAAATTGATGGTCAGCTTTTCTATGCTTTTGCAGCAATGAAGATTCAAATAACTGACAAACTCAAAGCACTCTTGGCAAAGCATGGGACTGGACGCTACGAAACTCAGTACCGAGGAACCTTGAAAATTAAGGTGAATTTCTATACAGTTCAGGCCAGTTCAGGCGCTAAATTACGCTAATTTTAGGGAAAAGGTATAATGGAAACTTTCTGGCTAGAGGATGCGGAACGTTCTCTGGTCGAGTGACCACCAACGCATTATTTCTCATGTTTTGCATCTTTAAGCGCCATATATTTTCCTATGTTATTGGTGTTAATGTTATTGGTTTGTTGGTGTTATGTTACTGGTGTGACTGTTATTGGTATTATTGCATTATTTGGGATTATTTACCGGCTTCGTCCACAGCTTTCCTACAATATTTACGCTACTTTGAACTGGGTCCATGTGCTGCTCGTTGGGTGTATGCTGCTATTTTGTGTCGCTTGAAGTTGTGGACAGTATTGGAGCAACCTTAGGGCATTGGAAAGCTCGGGCCATTGGGCATTGGAAAGCTCGGGAGCACGGGCGTTAAGAGTTGGTCAGAATGGTTTCAGGTCCTAGGCAGGGAATCGGAAAGAAAAGAAATGTTCTTCTTTTCAGCCAGGCAACTGGCATACTTTGAATCGGCAGCCGTTGGACAGGAGGCCTGAAATTATCAGTTCTCATGGGCCTTAGTTGCACTGCATTTAACGCAACCATTGTAGATGCCCATGAAATCGTTTTTGTCCCCTGAAAATGTTCTTTCGTCTCAGTCTGTGGCCAGAAAATGGGGCAGGAGAAGAACCGGCCAGTCTTTCTGCTCGAAAATGGCGTTTTGGGCTCCTGAGTGCCACCTTCACCTTCAAGTTATGATAGCGCCAAGTTAGGTATTCAAGTTAGGATGTCTTCTCAAAAAACAACATAAGAAACACAAAAAACGAGAAAACGGTTACTCACAATGATTCCGCTATAGTTTAATTTAGGAAATATATTCCGTTCCCTTCAGACGTAGAAAAAACGTACCAAAATATCATCCAGTTCCAGCTGGCCACTATATGATCTGGAAAGGCCCGCTTTGAGCAAAATCATTGCAAAGGACGGCTGAACCGAGGATAAGCAGCAGCGGCCGATAGCAGCAGACAGATGCCCACCAGAACCAGGATGCCCTTCATGTTCGAGTGCAGCCCAAAGCTTTGCTGCAATATAACTGCTGCATCCTGCTTGCAAATTATTGGCCGATTCAGGAGGCGAAATCGCTCTTGGTCATAATTGGCCCTACTTGCTAATCGTCGACTGCTGTAGTTGACGTCAAAATGACTCATTTCGCCAGCTTAAACCTGGTGCAGGAATCTTATGCCCCGAGAAATAGCCCAAACCTCAGAGAAGCCGGAAAAAGAATGATCCCATTTTTCAAACTGTCCTTTGGACCCGGATAGAAACAAGGCTTTGCATGCAAAGTAGAGTTCCGGGAAAGTCGGAAAGAGCACTGTCGCGGTCTAGGCGATGGAGTGATTTGAGGATGATTTCTGAAGCCAGAAAGAGCGCTAATTACTTTGCCGGCCTGGGGAAGGGGGCCTGTGGATGTCTGGCGGGCTTGTTTTCAATCAGCTGCACTGACGTCCATAGCCTAGTCGGTGCCGCATTTGGCCAGCTCAATACACCCTCGGCCATTATCCACGCCATTGTTGACGCAAACTGGACGACCCCAGGTCCGCTGCCCATTCATTGCTCTGCACATGCTTGCATAAACTGCTTCTTTACTGCCTCTCTGTTTCTGGCGCGCACCTAGTGAAAGTTTTGCTAGCAGAAAAGCCGGGAAAAAATGAGGCCTCTACTCAAGAGTAGGCAGGAAGTAGAATAAAGCTTGCTTTCAACTGGCTCGAGGATAACAGGACACAAATAGAAGTAATGTGCTTTTTGGGGTCATCAGCTTTTATGCTGGGAGAGTAGGTCGCGCCTAACGGTACGGGCCAATATTCAACCCTTTAATGCACGTAGCCACAGTCCCAACATATACCCAACTATTATTCCTTCCTATAAACAGTGTTTTGATGAGTTCCTTTGTGATCAATGGACTCTTAATCATTTATCGCTAATTAGGAGGATAATTTTCGTCTCACAATGCAATGAAAGATTTTCAAATGATTTTACTCTATAATAACCACATGGTAAAAATGGATGTACGAATGGAGGGAAGATCAGGTGGAGAATTCCAAATCTTAGAGGAAACAGTTGCTTGAAAATTACCAGGAAATGGGAGAGTGAGACCAGCTCCTGGAATGTACCATGCCAAAATTTTAGTTGCTGATATGGGTGAAAGGTACGACCACCGTAGCACTTAGCAAACTGCAACTCTCGTTGATGGCGGGCAGGGAATTCGCTGATTCGCAGTTGTCGGAACTAGACGATTCTTCCTGCAGTTGGCAGCGTGGTGAGCTGGTTTTGGAAGAGTCAATGAATAGAGGAAACAGTAGATGAGGTGGGACTGTCACTGGCGAAAATGTGTCGGCGAATGCTCTTCGGAGTAGAGTGAAGACCTGGTGGACCCTCAATGAAGAATCTACTTGAGACAATAAGAGTTTCATTCATCTTAGTTAAAACGTAGCTTTTACCACTATCAATCTAAGCTTAAGGCTTCAATGCTTCGAGAGCTAAACAGGAGGGTGATGGGTGGCGAAACGGGGCTCGCACTTTTACACGCCTACTCAATGCTGGCACATTTCATATGCATTACTTTCCCTACTCCACTGAACCCTTCT
>JASANA010009624.1:0-15474 GCA_030248095.1 Ptycholaimellus sp. GST1_10 | reverse complement strand
AACTTTGATGCTCATGGCAATGTGCCTGGTCGCCACTCGACCAGTCCAAGGGTCGCTACCAACGGGCTTGAAATTCCAATTGTGCTATCGTCCCAATGGAAGTGGCAAACCTTTCCTTCTCCCCGAACGAGCCAGAGACTGCTCCGTGTACGAACAGCCAGCCAAAAGATCGCATCACGAAGTGGACTTATGGCTTCCCGCTGAAGAAGGACCCAGCGTTCCAGCAGCTCAATGCATCCTGGAGAGTCTCTTCTCCTTCAAGAGGGAACCCGGAGGATCGATTAGGAGGACGAGCGTCCCCGCGGACGAGTGCAGTCACGCGTGGACGGAACGAGAGTTCAGAGGGTCGAAGCTAGTCCAGCTAGACACATCCCTCTGGGCTACTAACCAGTCACAATCTCGCGCATGGCATCGCTGTTCCAGTACTCACACCTACCGGATGGACAACTTGTACCTCCTTGAGGGAACGGTGTATGCTGGACACCAAGCTCTCACGTCGGACCTTGGGTCTCTCAAGGGATGTCAAGTCGAGGAGGAGAGCTGTGTACAGCCCCAGTACACCATCGTCTGGAATGATACGCCCATCCTCAGACACTGCCCCTTCCGTCACTACGGGAGGTTCGAAGGAGAAATGATAGGGTCTCAAGTACGTCTTCCTCAGCTCTCCGCGACCTTCTCCACCTATCCTCCTGGGAAGGACTTCCCGTACACTGAACAAAGTCTGGGATGTCTTCCGTCCGGAACACTACTTTCGTACGAAGGAGGAGCGTTGCACATCGACTACACCAAAGAAAGCAACGCCGAGGACCGCTGGCCACGGAACCCCTCCCAGGCGCGGGATAAGAGGGAAGAAGCGTCACCCACGACAGAGGAGAGAGAGAACTGGGAGAAGTGGGAGAGATGGGAGAGGCTGACTGACGAGCTCTTCGAAGACGCTAAGGAAGTGAAGGGACTGTCTCGACTCGACAACGAGGAGGCAGTGTTGGAGGACGATCCTAGCGCCGGCCAGAGTCCACCCGTGGAAGAGGAAAACGTCCTTCCACCCCAAAACCTCTCCTCACGTCCGCCCACCACGGATACGTCTCACCGAGACGTCGACAAGGATGTGCGACAGGGGACGGTCTACGAGACACTGACTCGAATAGAGGACTGGATTCGACAACACGATCCTGTGGAAGCGAAGCTCCACTACGTGGTGGACGAGCTGGTGGACCTGATAGACAGGGTAGAGTCAAACGACGAGCATCGAATGTGCATGCTGGAGGAACGCCAGTACCAAGTGTTGAAGCAGATGATACAACTGAGCCCAACCAACGGGGTTAGAGCTATCACCGGTCGCCAGGACATATCAGCGGAGATGTGGGGAGCGGCCATCTACGTAGCTCGGTGCCAAGAAGCGGAAGTGGAGGAAGTGTACACGGATCATCGACTGCCGGGAGACTCGACGTGCTACGTTTTCCTTCCTGTGAGGCTCAAGACAGGAGAACTCCTCTTCCTGCCTGACAACGGAGGAGTGGATCTTACCCGCCGCAGCCCTGTCACCGACTGTCTTGATGTACGTCCACTCCGACCCGTAGACGCCCCTTCCAATGAATGGACCAATGCGCTGTTCAAGAACTTCACGCATAGTTCTTTCGCCACCTTGATTCAGTCACCGAGCAATCGACACTTTCTACCTGTGATCAAGTATGACACTCCAGCCCTGTTCCATTCACGACTGATGCCTCCGTTCGCCGAACTGGTCGCCTACTCGTCCAGCTTACCAGCATTGGAAAGGAAGATCAGCGCGCTTACCGATCGAACCAGCTCTGCCTCCTTCGTTCCCGACAGCGAGGCTACGGCAGTAACTCCGTACGATCGAGCCGTGGGCGGTCTAGTCGGATCGTTGGCTGGAGGTCTCAGAGACGTCGCGAGCGTCACGTGGTCGAGTGTTAGCGGTATCAGCTCGCATCTCGCCGATCCGGTAGTCGGTATCATCGGAGTCACCGCGGCAGTCCTCGTCGGGGGTGCCCTTCTCACTTGGGTTTCCCGCTGTACTCCATGGGGCACGAGTGCACGACGGCGAGTCAGAGCATGGAGGCGAAGCCTCCGTTCGCGGACTCAAGCCCAGAGGACGAGAGTGCGTTTCGACCACGAACCATCCTTGTCTTCCGTTCAACTTCCTCTCCGGATTTCGGACGCCCAGGGGACGTCGCGTACCCGTTCGACCTCCCGAGCGGCCGGGTGGTTCCGATCGACTGCGCCGACCCAACGTGCTTCACCAAGCTGGCTCTGATGATTGCCCCCTTTCCTCGTAGTGGTGCTTGCTTGTAGCCTAGATCCGAGGCCCCGTTCCTCTGCCATCCTTACCAGTGGTGGTGGGTGCGGTGTTTCGTTGCCCCAGCCGGTGCGGTGCGACGTTTGCCGAAGCGGCGGGAGGCAGGGCGGCATGGAGAAGGCGGCTGGTAGAAGGAAGGCCAAATCTTTTGCGTTTTTTTTCCCGGCGCTTGGGGGCCTTTTGCTGTGCTTCCCGGGCGTGTACCTGGCTTTTTTCGTGGTGGGGCGGGGCACTTGTTATGTTTCTGGAACTTTTCGATTGCGGGTTGCGGTTCCCTTTGGGTTATTGTCCGCCTGGGGTGCTTGTCCTTCATGTGCATTATGTTTCGTTTTTATTGTTTTTGTTTAATGTTTCTTTTGTTTTGGTTTTCACGCATGGTTTTCGGTTTTCTTTTAGTTTTTTGGGCCATTTTGCGCTTTTTTTGGGAATGCCCGTGCTGCTCCCGCAACTTGTTTTGTCTGCCTCTATTTCCGGTACCTACTCCTGCCATTACATCTTCCTAGGTTTTGGCTTTTTTGGTTGGCCAGTGTGAATGCGTTTTTTTTTTTTTTGTTGGTCGTCGCGAAGTTGGTGCTGCCAGCCGCCTGCAGAAGGGTAGAATTCCGCGCTCCCCTAGGCCGGTTCGGTGGGGGGTAAGGTAGGTAGCCTTGCCTTGATTCTGCTTCAGGCCGTGGGTTGGAGGGGAGCAGAAGTCCAGAAGAGTCGATTTCTGCTGTGCTGTGTTTTTCATGGGGATTTTTTGCGGGGCGGTTTTGGGAGGTATGTGTTTTCCGGCTGCAAGCTGCCTATCACCTAACCTCCTTCATTACCGCTAAGCTTTCCTGCCAGAAAAGCAGGAAAACATCCGCAATAAATAATCTGGTGCCATTTTCAAAGCAAGCAAATAATTTTTGGCGTTTACATCTACAATGAGTCATATTGCATAGGACAAAAGGGGGCCACGTGCCCTTTCTAGAGTGTGCGCGGTTACACGTCCTACAAACCCATGCCGCTGATGCTTTACCCCCAACATAAAGGCCAATTTCGACGCCGCTATTCCAATCTAGGTCAGGAATTAGTCATGATAAAAACATTGGTCAAAAGCAAAAAAGCGGTGATGTCAAGACCACGGTTGATGCAGCGCAAGCCCCCTTCAATGAAAAATTTACCACAAATCCTACCACTAGCCTTCTCGTTGAGGTTTCAAAACCAAGTCTTACACAAAAATGATACCGCCATCCTTGATATCAGTTCAAAAACCCAGACTCATAAATGGAAATATTTATTAGCTAAATTTAAAACTGTTCGTTCAATCAACAACCGTTTTGGTAAAAGCTTAGCAAAGAACGCTGGTCAGAAAAGCAATGCTAGAGAAGAGTTAAGCCTCTCTCTGATGTTTCATTGACATGTCTTAAGCAAATCAAGCTTATTCTCAAACGATTTGTGCCATCTGTGTTCACTCATTAAGGAAAATGAAAGGAAAATTTGCCATAGTCAATAATTAGCTTCACTGAGAAGCTAAGAATCCCGTGATCCGCATTTCATAATTGTTCAAGGAATCAGTATAACCCAAACAGCTAGAAAAGCACATGGGAACAAGAGTAGTCAAAACAGTTAGGTTCTCAGCATGGATGATTAACTGTTATGTCTTGGAGTGGCTAGATCTTAGCATAAAAGGAAGGAGAAATCGCCATTCTTCAGCAACTCCAACATCAATCTACCCTGAAAAGCCCAGAGTCCGTTGTAGTGCCAACTGTGATTGCGGACAAGCGGCAACCCAGTTCTCACTAGAACGACTTTGTGCTCTCCCTAAGCTCAGTTGGAAAGCACAAACTCCATTGAAGTGCCGGGTGTGGTTGCAGAAAAGCGCCAACACACCTTTCACTATCAATGACTTTGTGCCTTTCAAAAAACCAGCGCATCTACTACTCCTAAAAAACCCATGGTGCAACCTCGCCAACTTCCTCCCATGCAACCTGCCCAAGCCCTATGGCCAGAGGCAGCCCCTGAACGCCCTTTCGCAGAATCACTGCCCCTGCTGGAGGAAACCTTCAACTTCCACGTCCTCGATGCCCGCCGTGCACCAACTGCACAAGGTACACTCAGAATTTTTAAATCTGAAAATTACGGCGCTAAAAAGCTATTTCAGATTTGGAGTTCCCTCCAGTGATGGATGGGGACAACGCCCAGCGGGCAGGACTACGCCTGCTCTCCCATGGCCTAATCAGTGGCCAGTACTACAAGGCGGTGAGCAACAAGACCATTGGGTGGGAGGCAGCCATGTGCCTCCACTGCAATGACAACCAACGCCTCCTGGCACTCAGGCACCTACACACTTCATTGCCTTACCAATCCACCGTCAATCCTAGGCCTGCCATCAAGCCGGCCTGGGCCAACTGGCAGAAGAGGAGGAAGCTCGCCTCATGCCGGACCCAAACAAGGAGAAGGCCTGCTCCAGGCGGATGGCCTGGTACCTGCAGCGCCTCATGGCTGGCAACGAGCTCTGGCAGCCTGAGCACACCCAGCCCATCGACTTCCACGGCTCCAGCCTGCGCTGGCTGCTGTCCAACGTGGAATGCACCGGACCCCACGGACCCGTAGTTCATGCCTCTCTAGTACACCTACGGTGGGGCATAAAAGGATGTCATTTGCAGATTAAGCAGGCGGCGAGACAGGCGGCGAGGACCATCGACCGCTGGGGGTTCAACCCCTACGACATGGTGGACGAACACGGCTTCATCAACTGCTACATCAAGCCCGTCCTCCTGACCGCCGAGGCCATTGGATGCACCATCGTCCAGGCCAACTTGCACCTCAAACGCAACTATGTCCAATTCTACCAACCCCAGTCCCGGGTCACCAATCAGTCCATGGGCAAAGAGGCCAAGGTCTTCTACAGCAACCTGGACACCGTCCAGGCCACCTACCACCTCCTCATGGCCGCCGAGGTTGTCAACCTGAACCCTAAGGTTTCACGGGCCACATTAAGCCTCTTTTTGGCCCAGTCAATGTAATTGACGATCAGGTGCTTCGCCGTCTTCCACCTCGGCCAGCAATCATGGAAGGGCCGCCCGAAGAACAGCCAGGGGAGCAGCCGAGCCTACAGCCCCTGCCACAAGATCCAAACCAGGTAAGCTAAATTTACCCAATTTGCGGAAAAGATAAACTCTAGTTTGAAGGCCAGTGGCTCTCAGGCTATGCCTACACTGCATCGCCGTCCAACACAGCAGCGCAGTGTGATGAACAATCAATCCACGGCCCCGGAAAACACCCCTCACTCCATTCCCAGCGTTGCTTTCCCCTAGGCCGTGATTGCATGTGATGTGCAATAAAGGAAATGTTGAATTACCGACAAACTAAACAAGAGCAAAATGGTTTCTTTTAAAGATAAACTGAAAATTATGATTACTGTTGCAAAATGCCAAAAAAGTTAGATTATCCAAATAAAAATTGCAGTATAAGTAAGCATTTTCAATTTGGTTAAATTAAGCATCGACCGCTAGCAGTTTTTTCTTTGCAACTGAAAGGTTGAGCAACAAACAAAAAGATTGGCTAAGGTCAAGATGCACCCAAAACAAGCGCGTACCTCACAGCATCTCACCTAGCGAGTCCACAGCTTACACATTTGGAAAAATTCCTTGCATTTTTAACATATTGTTGACCGCGGAGCGGCCCGAAGGGTCGCTCCGCGGTCTATAGAGGTTACTGAACTTGTGTCCTGATACGTATATATATATATATATTGTTTCTGGAAATGCTGTCCACGGGCAAATTCTCAACGGATTTGGACAAACTTTTTTTTTCCTGAAAGGTAATGCAATTTTAGGAAGGATCTGGAGGGGGGGAACCGGTTTCCGAGCATTTGAAACATAACTTTTATGGGTAGAAATGTTGAAATTTGGGTATGCTGTAAAAGGCCCAATTCTCAACGGATTTTGACAAACTTTTTTTTTCCTGAAAGGTAAGTAAATTTTTAGGAACATTTGGAGGGGTGGAACAAGTCCCGAAGCATTTGAAAACATTACTTTTTTGGGGTAGAAAGGTAGGCAAATTTGGGTATGCTGTAAAAGGCTCAATTCTCAACGGATTTTAACAAACTTTTTTTTCCCTGTAAGGTAATAAAATTTTAGGAAGATCTGGAGGGGTGGAACAAGTCCCGGAACATTTGAAACATTACTTTTTTGGGTAGAAAGGTCGAAAAAAGGGGTATGTTGAGAAATGGCGAATTCTCAATGGATTTGGACAAACTTTTTTTTTGCTTAAAGGTAATAAAATTTTAGGAAGATCTGGAGGGGTAGACCCGGAATCTGAGCAATTAAAACATTACTTTTTTGGGTAGAAAGGTTTAAACATGTGGTATGCTGAGAAATGGCGAATTCTCAACGGATTTGGACAAACTTTTTTTTCCTGAAAGGTAATAAAATTTTAGGAAGATCTAGAGGGGTGGAACTGGTCCCGGAGCACTTGAAACATTACTTTTTTGGGTACAAACAAACTTACTTTTTTTACTTTTTACTTACTTTTTACTTTTTACTTCTTACTTTTTTTACAAACTTTCACGCATATTCTAGATATGTGCTTACTTTCAAAAATGGTTGAGAAACCACTTACTTACCACTTACATATATATATACCTCTGCGGTCAAACTGTGACTTTGCAACATTATACCTGTTATAACTCTTCTAGAGTGGCATAAGTAATTAAGTGCTTTTCATTTGCCTGCATTTGTAACCAATAAATCGAGTTGTTGAACTTAGCAACTGTCTTTTGCGCAAAAACTCATAGAGTGCTTGAATCCTTCGTAGATTTTGTTTAAAAGTTAGCCGAGCATCCCAGCGAAGCTCATTGTAGGGCACTTTGCATGAGCGCAGGATATTTTACCATTATGATTCACACTAAACGTCACTCCTCGTCGATTTCTATTTTTTACCATTCTTCAATGAACAAATTGACTTATTTATTATAAGTCGAGAAATAAGTGGCATTGACCAGCCAAAACTCAAACGCTTTTCCTCCAAATATCATAATATATTTTGCTTATGATCTATGAAATACATTTGCTACTAGTAGAAAGCTTTTCAGGCATGTGCTGGGAGCATCAGTGGTAAACACAATCAATAGCAGGCGGGACTCCTAGTGAAGGGGATACATTTCATAAAAACAACCAAATGCAATCAAACTCAAATGCACAAGAAACAAAAATTAAGAGCATTGACTTTATAAGCACCTAAGTTGCCTGGGAAGTTTTGGGGGGGGGGGAGGGGGGAGCTCCCCGGTCACCTATTGCGCTCTGCGCCAAATACATGTTGTTCATTTCAGAAACAGATAAAAAATGAGCTCCAGCAATGACACGGAAGAGAAACGATTGCCCAGCATGGGCAAGTTCACATTCTGGAGCCCCCCGCAAAGCCTAGCAAAGGTTGAGCGCAAGCATTTTCAATTCTTGTTCTCTAAAATAAAATGCTTTTCAAGTTGGAAGCTGGAAAGGGCCCAGAGAAAGGGCAGTCGGCCTCTAAAGTCGACCCCGAAGGACACACTCCTGACACACAGGACTCGGATTCGGACATCGAATTCCTCGGAGAAGTGCCCCTTTCCTTATCCCCAAAAATAGTAAAATGCTAAATTGCATTATGTTCTAGACATTCTCATGGGGACCATTCAGCTTTTCTGAAAAACCGGATGCGAAAAAGGATTTCTCTGTGTTGTAAACTTTCAGAATGAAGTATGTTGCTCTACATTTGGATTTTATCAACGAAATAAACAAACGGCAAAACACTGTGAACAGTTCTGATGTTTCAAAAAAGGCACAAATACGTTTGCAAGAATGAATAAGCGATTCTTTGTCTCCATAAGTACGCATCAAAAAGGCATAAATAATCAATGCGCACAAGTTGAATCTGCTGAAAGGAAACCTAAAAAACTTCCATAATAGCCGACCGAACGAAAAGTGCCTGCTCAGCGTTAACTATGGTAAACTAGCATGCTGAGGTTTCACTACGTGCATATGAAGCTAGCACGCTATAGGGCTTTAATAGTCTCGTCCCGCTTTTGGCGCAAGAAACGAAATGCAATTAAGGCAGATTCATGCCATTTCACATAATAAAAATTAATTTTAAATTTATTGATCATAAATTTATCAGCCGACTCCAAATCATTACTTATGTCCAAAATATCAAATCCATGCCGTCAAGAAAGAAAATAATTATCTCCTTGTGAAATGTGGCGAAAGAATATTTCTACAAGGAATATATTCCCATGGAAAAAGCTGCTTGAGAAAAGAGTCAGCTAATTGTTTTGTCTTCAATTACGTCTAGACTAGTCACTAGTCTACCCTAACGAAAGACTATAAAAGGACCGGCTGCTTAGCAGAAAGCAGTCCAGTCCAGCCAGTCCAGCCAATCCAGCCAGCAAACGCCAGGCCACTTCATCAAACGCTCCGCTTCCACAAGTCCCGCATCAAGTAAGCCGCCCATTTCTTCACCTCCAATGGAGATAGAAAAACATGAACCTTGGTTACGGAGCTTGATAATGTTTCACCTATTTTATTTGAGCAAGCGGCAAATATCTTCCGCTGATGAGCTAGATAAGTCATGAAATAGACAAAATGTGAGTTTCAAATAACGTCATACAATGCTCAACTCCTACCTCAGGGGATAAGCCTGGTGGGCCCAAGCTTTGTGATAGTGCGAGCCCTGGTTGTAGACATAAGTCAACCATGCTCTCATTAATCACAGCTTGTACCTTCCACAAACACTGAGCTTAATATCTTTTTCGATCAACAAATGTTCACTTTACCAGTCGAACATGAAATAGCCATAAGGTTACTTTTCAAAATGTTTTTGCACTGTGCTCTACTCCTACCTCAAAGGACTGACCAGGTGAGCCCAAGCTTTGTGGTATTGCGAGCCCTGGTTGTAGACATAAGTCAACCATGCTCTCAATAACCACAGCTTGTGCCCTCCATAAACACTGCCAATTATATCCTTGTCTAAAACCAAATGTTAGCTTTGCCAGTTCATCGTTTGAAACAAATGGAAAGCTTCTGATGTCGGCAAGACAGAGCGGTAAGTATCAAACAAACTCTCTGATGTTTCAAGATCATCGTTTATTCACCCCTGACAATGCTTTTGCCAATCCACTCCCGCTCATCAAGCACATTGATTAAATTGGAAATGAATGCTTTCCAGGATGAGCGACAATGAAGCCCAGCTGGCGGGAGATGCCCAGCCAGCCAACAAGTTCCAAGCAGCCCATGCACAGGCCGACAAGCCCAACCAGGGTGGGGATGAAGACCAACCCATGATGGGCCTGGTGCTCAACAGCTCCTCCTGCGGCTCCAAGATGCCACCGCCAAGGGGAGTCAAGATGGAGTACCGCAACTGGCCGGAGCTGAAGCACGATCTGGACATCTACATCGATAGCATCTATCGGCTCTACCTCCAGTATAATTGTTTTTGATAAAGCCGCCTAATGATAGACAAATTCGAAGGCTCATGAAGATGAACAACGTGTTCCAGCGTGACTGGACCAGGAAGCCCTCTGCCGCAAACCCAGTCCCCTTCAACGGCTTCCAGACCTACCTCAACGAACTTCAAGGTACACCCTTTACACTCAGCCCTTGAAACTGTCAGTAGAAGCCTAATAAACGGCCTAGCAGGCTGGCAGGGGGATGGCCTGGGATCGGCGCTGGTCCGAAAGAAGCCCCTCATCGATTGGCTGAGCCATTGCTGCCAGGCAGTGGAGGAGCAGTGGGAGGATAGTTACCTCCCCGTCATCAAGGACGCCGTGGTCAACAAACGCACCGGCATGCCAGAAGACGCCACCCATGGAGGGGTTCAGCAATCATCTTTTCACTCACTTCCTTGAAGCCAATCTTGAAGATTGTGTTGCAGAAACTCTGGACGAAAATCGACAACACCATCCGTGGGCTGCGCTACGAGGACAGCCGGTACAAGGAGCACATGGAGAAGGGCAAGCATCTCTACGAGGTGTTCGGCAGTGACCTCCAGGCCTAGCCAACAAAGCCCCCTCCCCTCCTTTTGTTTACTACCACCTTCATTCCATAGTCTTTAGTTTTATTGTAACAATAAAAAAGGATTCGTTTGCCATGAAAACATTATATGATTTTAGTACAAATTAAGCATGGCAATACAAAACAAAAATGTCGGCAAACTTAAACTATGCCCATCAAAGGGCGCAGGTTTGCAAAGGAGAATGTATCTCACTTGAAACATCTCATACATCCATATGGACCGTTTAAAGCCAGGCAGATGGACAAAATCCTTGCAAAAAAGAACCCAACTTGCGGCAAACTCTTTCATAAAATGTTTCGTTTAGTCAACTAATAGTTTATCAGCTAATGAGATGCAATTGATTCGTCGTTTTCCAACCATATCGACTAGGCAAACTGGACAGCCCCAAAAAAGCCAGTGCTGGCTTGGGAGTTTCAATTAGCAAGTCATAGAGCAAAGCTGCATACAAAGCAGCGTGCCCAAGCGGTGTACCCAAGCGGTAAGTCACGGCCCATTCCCGCAACAAACAGCCTGGGAAAGGGCAAGGCCTGCATAAAAAGCGGCACTGCCACGCCCCTCAGTTGCCCCCCAGGAGCCCCGCCTTCCCGCACACAAGCCACAGAGACGCGGCCTGGCAGGCAGATCTATTCCCCCCATAACACTACACCCTTACTCCCTTTTCACAACCCCTTTTCTCCTCGCCAGGCCAAACCTGTACAACGGTTGCCTTAGAGAGTGAAGGGAGTCAGAGTTTCGATGAGCAGTTATAAGCCCTGCCCCCTTAAGTGCTGTTTCGCGGAAACTGTGTAGCCCTTAGTTTCGCTGTATCCCACAATAAGTGGAATAGAGCATGTCTTCAAAATGATCATTGTAGCCAGTTAGAAGCCAGAAAGGAGAAAGTGAGAAGATGGAGGTAGGAACTGTGGTGGTCCACCGAGGCTCAGGCCGCGGCGCGCGGAGCCGAGGATGTGGGCGTCGCCCAGTCCCAGGGCCCCCTCTGCGCGGCTCCCAGTTCCACTTCACCCACCCCAACGCAGCCCTCGGCAGCGACCACGAGTCTGACGCCAGGGAGGACAGCCCCGTCCCCCCTCGTCAGCCCCGCCTCCTCCTCCTCAACGCCGGCCCTCCCCAGCACCCCTTCGGCGAGGCGCGGGAGTGTGCCAACCTGGAGGAGCTCAAGATCCAGCTCAAGCACCTCACCAACCAACTCAACCAGCTCCTCATCCAGTTAGCCCCTAATCTGCCAGGAAAGTGCATCAACATTAAAAGGTTCCTGTGCATAGGCTGGCTGACATCAACAGCGCCTTCGCCACAGACCTGTGGGCTGGCCTCAGGCTCATGTTCAACCATTACCACACATACCGCAAGGAGATCAACGGTTCCCTTTTTAGCTTCACATAGAACTCAGATTTCATGCAATCATTTAGAAAATCCAAGTAAGCAAATATTGGCTACCCATGGAACTAAAATGAGCATGTTTGACAGAGAACAGCATGGCCGAGGTGATCCAGGACTACGCCGACCTGAGGAGCTGGGCGGCAGGCACCACCCGCGCGGTTCTGCAGCGTGGATTCCACGCCCGCTACGTCCACCTCACTGCACCCAGGGAGGGCGACCACGTCTACGCAGCCAAGGTTCCCTATTTTTTTTTTTTTTTTTTTTTTTTTTTTTTTTTTTTTTTGTGTTTTTTGGTTTTTTTTTTTTTTTTGTGTTTTTTTTTTTTTGTTTTTTTTTTTTTTTTTTTGGTTTTGTGTGTTTTTTTTTTTTTTTTTTTTTTTTGTTTGTGTTGTTGTTTTTGTTTTGTTTTTTTTTTTTTTTTTTTTATTATCTATTTTATTTTGCTTTATTTTTGTGTTTTGTTTTTTTTTTTTTTTTTTTTTTTTTTTTTGGTCTTTTTTTTTTTTTCTTCTTTCCATTGACTTTCAACACTGCAGGCTGTGATGTTTCACAGAAAAGATATAGATGGAAGTAGGGTAAAGAAATACTAATAGGTGCCTCATCCAGCGCGGACACAAAAAAAGCCTTTCCCAAAGAGCAGAGTTTTGACAGGAGCTCTGGCAGACGCTCTCCTGGGTGGAGCGGCAGCTGGCCACCCACATGGAGCTCTACAACCAGCACATGAACGAGTTCGGTGTCCTGTGGCGCATCATAGGGCGCCGTGAACTCCAGTAAAAATGCTTTTCACCAAACTTTTTTCTAAATTCATCTTTCATCATTTTCAAACTAAACGAAGAGTAAACAAAATCTTCAAAATTGCAACTTTAAACATTACATATTTTACAAGGAAAAGCATTTTCACTCACTTCAATCGCTTGTGTATCATGTTTGGTGCCCATAAAGGGCTTGCTTTCGCATTTTTCTCATGTTGTAATGCAGTGCATGTTGCTTTTTCTATAAATCAATCGATTCAAAACAAAAACCTACGCATGATCATCAAGGTCAGTCAACTTCAGTTGCCTTGAAAGCACCTTTCGATTTATGAAAATTAACTAATGTTTCAACAATCCTGGAAAAGCCATTTAACCAAAATAAAACTCGATATGGTAGCAAGGCTTCGGTATTATAGCGTAAATTTCCAATTTGGCAAACTACTTTTGACTTTAACTTTGAATGGTTCTGCTAAAAAAGACTCATGAAATGCAAAGCCAGCCTAAACGGCAAAACAGTTACTTATCCAAGTAAGGTTTCAACAACAGCTTTGAAACAAAAGTGCCGCCAATAAAGCGATTTGGAGAATAGCCGGCAGAACATTCTGCTTCAAAACTCATGACGAATCAGACAGAAAAAGTTCTCAGGCCTGCCCTGGGAGCAAAGCCAGGAACGGCCGTTAAGGCACAATAGGAAGCGCCTGGGAGTGTCCTTGAGGCCAGGCCATGCCTAGAAAACTCATCCCTCACCGCACCTCCAAACTAGGCGTCAACTTAAATGAACGGCACTTACATGCCCAGAAATTCCAATCAAAAATGCCCTTCAGCAATGAAGTCCTATTTCAAGCAACTCCCTTCCTGCAGTTTGCAAGCACTTTCTATACTTTCATTAACAATCTTGCTGACCTGTACTCCAAGTACAAGAATCGACAGCAACTGGGAAATCAGCCAGATTTACCACCTGTCTAGGTAAGAAAACAACCTTTTCGCGCTAGTCATAACTACAAAAGGCAATGTTTCATGATGAATATTTCATCCTGATTCAAAGCCCCATGATTGATGGAAGACGAGAATAAATATCCTTGCTTACCATCAGACCCCCAGACCTCAGCGCAATCATCGGGGGAAGCTTTAGTTTCAGTAGATATCATTTCCCGCCCAACCGGCACTACTGCTCAAAACTCCCCCTCTGGCATAGCTCTGACTACCACCAAAACAACAGTTCCGGTGCCCACCTGGCTTGTGGCACCAAGCGTCTACCTGTACTCATCGGAGGAGCTGATGTCCAAAGTGGACTGGCTTCTCATGTGTGACAGGATATACGAAAAAAAGTTAGCTGATCACTTTTTGCCCAACTATTTTGAATCAAACTATATCCAATCAATTGCTTAGAAATTAAGGCAAGTTAAAATTTGTATAATACAATATTTTTAGCTTATCAATAGTTCCCAGAAAAGGAGTACATTTATCAAATATTCTTAAATGGTGAAATCACAAATGCATATTTGCGCAACGATTAAAGGGAAATTATGTTGTGTCTCCAACAAATTACCTGTTAACCATCTTCTTCACATGTTCTCAGAGATTCTAATTGTTATGACTTAACCTAGAGTCAAAACATGGGAAAAAGGGTATATAAAGGCAGTTGCTAGGCCATAATCTCATTCCCTCACTTGGGAGCCGAGCTCAGCCACCTTCAACATCATTGACCTGGAAAGCCTTCCGACCTCTGAGCCTCCAGCTCAAGAGGAGGAAGAGCTGACTCCTGGCCAGGGTAAGTAGAGCCAATGTTTCATTGATCTATGGATTGCAGTGTGAGCGCATCTGCACAAGTAAATAGGATTCAGCCCACGGCCTCCTTCACCGGCAGCAATGCCCTCGCCCACAGCCCGCACCGGCTCTCCCTCCCTTGCCAGCAAGGCACCAACCACCAACCAGAGCCACAATGCTCAAGGTTAACTTTAATCTGAATGCCAACCTCAAGTTTCAAACAAGCCAAAAACTTGTCAGAAACACCCGGAACTGACGAGAGCCCGCCAATTTGGACACCGCCGAAAGCAGCGCCTTCAAAGGTGCCTTTCCTTTCAGCCAATCACCTTTGAGAAAGCTAAGGAAATCCAAAAAATTGACATTTTCTGCCAAAAACAGAAAAAATAAAAAAGAAAGATGGTTTCCAGGGAAGGAAAACGTGGCCTTAGCTCTGAGCCCTGCATCGGCAGCAGCTACCTCAGCTCCAGCTATGACCAACTCTCTGGCCTCATCAATAGGCTGGCACCCAATCATCCTATCGATAGTGGAGTCCCAGCCGCAACAGTTAGTACCCTTTGCTCAACTGCCTACACATTTAACCCCTTCACTAACAGTTAATGAAGTTGAACAAAAAGTGGACGATTTATTATTATTCTTGGTGGAAAACGAGGATGAATATGAAATAGAAGCTAACACCTCAGGAGAATGGCTTCATCCTTTAAGGACCATGATGCACGAGCTGGTTGAGCTGGACAACCTGCTATGCAGTGCATACAATGGTTTATACCAAGAATATCTCAATCTTTCATCCAATGTTTAATTTTTTGCTTTTATTAGGCACACTATTGGTATACCTGACAAAAGTCCAGGAGGGGGTCAATCAGGGAGCAAAGGTTGCACCTGGGGGGAGTCAGGGCTCCTCTCTGTCTTCCAAAGGGATGACATCACAGCCCTCCATGCCGCCACCTTGCACACAGCGGCCACCCTCAAACAGAATGACATCTCCCATGCAAACTTGATAGTGCGAAATTATCTTTCAAGCCAAAATGCAAGATGTTCCTTAATCCATGAAACATTACAGAGCCAAGTTGATGGTTCATGATCTGGAAGGGACCACCCAGTGGGCTGACCTGCAGTCAGCCAACGATGCAGAGCTGCTGGCTGCCAAACGTCTGGCCCGCCACCTCCAACTGCTCATCGCCACCGATCGCAGTTTTGACCTCCATTAGCAATACGTCGTTTGTTGGTCTTCGTTCAGTTCGTGTGCTT